>ONZH01024202.1:35000-71850 GCA_900303285.1 Rhinella marina
TGGAAGAGTGCAAAACAAAATACCCATGCCTTTTCATCTGAGAGTCACAATGTGTTAAGTAGTGCAAACAGCAGTACCAACACCAGCCATCTGGCCAGTTATAGTAAGCTACAGTTCTCCACACCAAATTGTTAGTGAGGACAAAGAGGATGAGAATATGGACTGGATAGCTCACACCTCTTCTCAGTCACAGCAGGATGATTTGGATGTCATCTCTGAGTCTGACACCATGCCTTGGAGCCAGAGGTCACTGCTCCTTCTCCTTGCGTACCATGTCATTTGCATAACCTCTATTTTCTCTGCTCTCTCCAAGTAGGATGCCTTCTTTTTACTCAGAATAGTTAAACCCCTACACACTATGGAAAATACTCTAGAGAGTCTCCCTGTTGATGACTTCTGTGAGAACAGTCAGCATTTAGACTGCCATGTGGAGGTTTAGATGTGGGACCTTATGCATCGCTGTGTCGATGTGGTATTAGTGGCACTTATAGCCACAGTGGTGGTCATAAGGGCAGTGGTAGCAACAGTGGCACTTGAGGAAAATACAGAGCAGGGAATTAGGATGGGGAGGCAAGAAATCCTAGATGACATATCCCAGTCTGATAAATGTGGTAGGGAGGATGCGGACTTTGACAATGATTGTGTGTTGGACAAGACCTGTGAGCCAGATTAAGGGGCTGAGAAGGAGGAGACATCAAAGGAGGAGGGTGGTGCCAGGGCCAAATATGCTTGTATTATGGTCAGCTCAGGAACTGGTGATGCTTTTGATATTGCGTGCACAGGCTTAAAATGTTTCAGACCTAAGCCAAGCTTAGCTAATGCTAACTATGGGTGGAGTGTGCAAGTATCTCCCATCTGGCAGTTTTTCTCCACAGTGCCAAAACACATAAGTATTGCCACATGAAATATCTGTAGGATTAAAATAAGCCATAGACCACCAGATCCTGTGGGAAAATAGAAGTTGCTGCCAGCTAGCACAACAAGAGTGTCTTCTTTTTCACGGTCTCCTTTGCAGCAGAAAGCCTTACATACATGCAGTGCAGTGTCTCTTCTCTTTCTCAGACTACTTCTCCTACCTCTCATCTCCCTCTTCCTTTTCAGCTCTGTTGTCAGTCATCAATAAAGGAATTTATGGCCAGGAAACTTTACATGCCCAGAAAACTGATGGTGTGCAAACTTAAAGGGTTTATCCAGAAATTGATAATGATGACTTATCCTCAGGATAGGTCATCATTATCACATCAGTGGGGGGCTGATTCCTGGCATCCCTGCCGATCAGCTGTTTCAGGAAGCTGCCATACTCACTGGAGCTCTGGTGAGTACAGCAGCCTTTACAAGCATAGTGCCATACATTGCATAGTGGCTGTGCTTGGTATTGCAGCTATGACCTATTGACTTGAATGGGGCCAAGCTTAAACTAGGTCATGTGACAATGTATGGTGATTTCACATGGCCTACTAAAAGGCTCTCAAGGAGCACAGCGTTTTCTAAATGATTGTCAGCGGGCGTTCCCATGTCAGACTCCTGCTGATCTGAAAGAGTCATACCTGCCTTGCATTGTCACTAGAGATGAGTGAGCATGCTCGTCCGAGTATTAGGGTACTCGTAAGTGCTCGCTGCTCAGACGAGTATCTCGCCATGCTCGAGGAAATGGCATCTCCCGCATTTTGAATTTTTGGCGCCTATAAACTATAAAATCACAAGCCAGGAGACTCTGCGGTACACCCAGCATCACATGGGGCCCTTACATGTTGATAGCAGGGGTTGGCTGGCCTGATTAGGTGACCCTGGAATATACTAGTGACTGCCAGCGATGCTCGGCTCAGTCGCTGCCTGGATGTCGTTAGGGACAGATCTGCTGCGTTTCAGGGAGAGTGTTAGGGCCTGGATTTAGTTCTCTGTTAGGCAGGAGTGATCTCAAAAGAACCCAACAGCCCTTCTAAGGGCTACAAGACTTTTTTTGTCTCCTGGGCTGGCACTAGTAGTGCAGCTATCGCCATATATAACTTTTTTTTTTAATTACTGTTTTATCTCAGTGATACAAATCCATTTCATACAGCTGTGTGGAACCATTCTGTGGGTCACAGTTCAGCTGTCCACTCACCACAATCCGTATTTTCTGTCAAGGTGACCCATTCTGTACGTCACGTAATTAAAAAAGGTCTTTTGCTCTCACTGAGACAGCTACATTAGAAAAATCTCTGTGCGACATTTGTCTGGGTTGCACTTAAGCAGACCAAGTCTGCCTAATCTAATAGTTTCAGTGTAATTGCTCCATACTGCACGGTACGTAATAACATACGTAATTTTGCTCTAACTTATCCAGCACCTATATATTAACTTGTTCAAATTGAACAAGTTTGTGGGTTTCAGTACAGCAGGCCCATTATATATATATATATATATATATATATATATATATATATATATATATATATATATATATATTTTTTTTTTAATTACACTTATATACAGAAAATGTTGAACCCCAGGGCTAAGGGTCGAGGACGAGGGCGTGGGCATTCAATTACTGCAGGGGGCGGAGGCCATGGTCCTGGGCAGGGTGAGACAGTACCTGCTGATGAGGGAGCAGGGGAACGCCGCAGAGCTACACTCCCTAGCTTCATGTCTCAACTTACAGGGACACATGGTATAGGACTGTTGAAACCACAACAGTGCAAACAGGTGATGTTGTGGATTGCGGACAATGCTTCAAGTAATTTGTCCACCAGTCAGTCTTCCACACAGTCCACCCACGTTACCCAAGGGAGCACTCTTCTGGCTCCTCCACATCAACCTCCTTCCCCCCAGTCTTCCCCCTCCCAGGAAAATTTGGAATGCGATCCGGCATACTCTGAGAAACTGTTTTCTGGACCATTCCCATAGTCACAAACCACTTCTCAGGTTGCTGCTGACCTCTTTCCCGATGCCCAAGTTTTCCAACTGTCGCAGTCTGTGGGTGATGATGATGATGACGACATTGATGACTTAGTGGAAGAAGTGTGTAAAGAGGTGTCGGACGATGAGGAGACACGGTTGTCAGACAGTGGTGAAGTTGTCAGGGCAGGAAGTCCGAGGGGGAGCAGACTGAGGAATCGGAGGATGACGAGGTGACTGACCCAAGCTGGGTTGATAAGCCGAGTGAAGACAGTGCTTCTGAGGCGGAGGCGAGTGCTGCACCAGAACAGGTTAGAAGAGGCAGTGGTGTGGCCAGAGGGAGAAGCAGGGCCAGAGCTGGTGCATCAGCAGAAACTGTTTCACGTAGTGAAGCTCCCGTGGCGAGGCCTAGATGTTCGCAAGTCTGGAGGTTCTTTAAAGAAATTGAGGATGACCGACGGACTGTGGTGTGCAACCTATGCCACACCAGGATCAGCAGGGGTGACACCACTACTAGTCTAACCACCACCAGCATGCGCAGGCATATGAGTGCTAAACACCCCACTCAATGGAACCAAGGACGTTCACCTCCTGCGGGTCCCACCACTGCTCCTTCCCCCGTGTCACTCGCTGCCTCTGCTAGTCAACCCCCTGCCCAGGATCCCAGCACAAGCTCCTCCCGCCAGAAAACCACACCTTTGCCTACACGATCCTCCACAGCGTCCACCAATGTGTCCCTGTGCAGCGTTCAGCTGTCTTTACAGCAGACGCTGGAGTGCAAGAGGAAATACAGTTCCACCCACATGCCCAAGCCCTCAACGTCCATATCTCCAAATTGCTGAGCCTGGAGATGCTGCCCTATAGGCTGATAGAGACCGAGGCCTTTCGCAACCTCATGGCGGTGTCTGCCCTTCGGTATTCGGTCCCCAGCCGCCAATATTTTTCCCGATGTGCCGTCCCAGCCATACACCAGCACGTGTCACAGAACATCATCCGTGCCCTGACCAACGCTGTTTCTGAGAAAGTCCACCTAACCACGGACACGTGGACAAGTGCTGCCGGGCAGGGACACTATATATCACTTACGGCACATTAGGTTAACTTGGTGGAGGCTTGGACAGAGTCTGACCCTGGGGCCGCTCATGTACTGCCCACACCGAGGATTGCGGGGCCTACCTCGGTCACGGTCTCTCAGACGTACTATGCCTCCTCCTCCGACCCATCCTCCACCTCCGAATTACCATCCGTGGGCATGGCTCCTTCAGTCGGTAGCTCTAGGCGCAGCAGCAGTGCCGTGGCTAAGCACCAGCAGGCGGTGCTCAAACTGCTGAGCTTAGGAGACAAAAGGCACACCGCCCAAGAGCTGTTATAGGGCATCACGGCGCAGACCGATGTGTGGCTGGCACCGCTGAACCTCAAGCCAGGCATGGTTGTGTGAGACAACGGGTGTAACCTGATGGCGGCTCTGCAACTCGGCAGACTGACACATGTGCCATGCCTGGCCCACGTGTTCAATCTCATAGTTCAGCGGTTCCTCAAGACATACCCCAATCTGTCTGATTTGCTCACCAAGGTGCGCCACATCTGTGCGCATTTCCGCAATTCGACCACAGATGCTGTCACTCTCAGGGCCACGCAGCTCCGTCTACAACTGCCCGCTCACCGACTGTTGTGCGACGTGCCCACAAGATGGAATTCGACATTAAACATGTTATCCAGAGTTTACCAGCAGAGTTTACCTGCCAGATGTCAACTTCCACCAGAACTGGTCAGGTCACTCAGATTCCTCTAATCGACAATGAGGAGTGGACGTGGATGTCTGATATCTGCCAGGTGTTGAGCAACTTTGAGAAGTCAACACAGATGGTCAGCGGCGATTGCCGCCATTATCAGCCTCACCATCCCGCTGCTTTACCTGTTGAAAAACTCACTGCTCAGCATGAAGTCGGAAGCTTTGCGCTTGTCACAAGAGACGGTGGAGGAAGATACGTCACTTAATAGCCAGAGCACCCTCCATTCTGTTTCTCAGTGCATATCGGAGGAGGGGGATGAGGATGAGGAGGAAGAGTAGGAGAATGTCGGCGAGACAGAAGAGGGTACCAATGCTCAGTCCTTCTTAACTCTTGAGCGTGTATGGGTTGAAGAGGAGGAGGAGAAAAATGGAGAGTCAGGCCAGTGAGGAGAGGGAATTCTTGCATGTTGGGACTCTGGCGCACATGGCAGACTTCATGTTAGGCTTCCTATCCCGTGACCCTCACGTTAGAAGCATTTTTTCAAACACCGATTACTGGGTGTTCACTCTCCTGGACCCACGGTACAAGCAGAACCTTTCCACTCTCATCCCTGTAGAGGAAAGGAGTATGAGAGTGAATCAATATCAACAGGCCCTGGTGCACAAGCTGAAACAATCCTTCCCATCTGACGCCGCTAGCGGCAGAGGGCGTGGGTCTGTGGGCCAAGTAGCGGAGGATAGGAGGCGAGCAGGCAGCTTGTCCAGCACTGGCAGGGGAACGCTGTCCCCAGTCTAGGCAGAGTAGAGGTGAGCTTTACAGAAAGACGGTGAGGGAGTACCTAGCTGACCATACCAACATCCTGCGTGATCACTCTGCTCTATACAACTACTGGGTTTCAAAGCTAGACACGTGGCCTGAACTGGCGCTGTATACCTTGGAGGTGCTGGCCTGCCCTGCCGCTAGCGTGTTGTCAGAGCGGGTATTCAGTACAGCTGGTGGCGTCATCACCAATAAGCGTACACGCCTGTCAACTGACAGGCTGACGCTAATTAAAATGAACAAAGCCTGGATTTCACCGGAATTCAAATCTCCTCCGGGGGAAAGCAGCTAAAGATTTACATTACTTATGTATCCAATTCCTCTTCTCTACTCCTTCTCCATGTCATCTTTGCCTAACGCTGACCCAAAAAACGCAATTTTTTAGAGGGCCAACTGGCACTCTTTTACCACAATTTTTCGGAGGGCCCCCTACAGGCCCCCTCTCCAAACAATTTTTCCAGAGGGCCCCCTACAAGCCCTCTCTCCAAACAATTTTTCCGCAGTGTCAACTACAGACAGTCCAAAACAATTTTTCAGGAGGCGCAAGTACCGACATTTAAAAAAAAAAAATTTGCTGAGGGTCGACTTTATGTTCTCCGAAAAGAAAAAATTTTTGGAGGCTCAACAAAATCCCACCATTTTTGGAGGCTCAACAAAAGCCATTTCACTGCATTCTCAGTCGGACAAAGTCATTGGTGGTGTAACCGCCATGCTGTGTCAGGCTTAATTTTTGGGTGCTTCACCAGCTACCGCATACTAACTCAGTCACTCTGTTGTCACCGCCTCCATACAGGGCCACGAAAAATGTTTATGTGGTTCGCCTACTCCCGCAGTGTCACTCGCTCACTCTGTTGTCACCGCCATGCTGCGTCAGGCTAAATTTTTGGGTGGCTCACCTGCTACCTCATATAACTTGGTCACTTGTCGGTGTCACCGCTATGCTGTGTCAGGCTTATGCCTGCATCGTGTGGCTGGGGATAGGAGAGCAGTGCCAGCATGGGCATGGGTGATGGACCTTCGTTGCACCTAGTTGGGTGCTTCCCTAACATGTGATGGGCATGTGCCTCACCTTTCTTGGTCTGGGTGAGCACAATTGCCATGAGGGTAACCACCAGGCTGTTGCAGGAGAATTTGGGTTAATGGTGGGATTAGGCAGCCTCAGAGGCATCCATGCATGCTGCCCCTGCTGTTTCCTGTCCATTTCTGTGGTGTTTCCATCATTTTCTGAGGTTTCCAGGTTTTCACCCAGCCTTCCCTAGGCAGAGCCTTGGTCCCCTGCAAAAATGCTTGAGTCTCCCATTGACTTCAATGGGGTTCGTTACTCGAAACGAGCACCCGAGCATCGGGAAAAGTTTGTCTCGAATAACTAGCACCCGAGCATTTTAGTGCTCGCTCATCTCTAATTGTCACTGAAGTCAAAGAATGTGGGCTGCTCTTTGCAATTGTCACTGTCTGGCAAATTTCACACCACTGTGAACACCTGGGGCAGCTGTTACACTGGGTCAATGTTTTTTTTTTTTGTTTTGCTTTTTAAAGCAGCAGCTACACAGTATAGCAGCAACAAGGCTAGGTCCTATAAACACCTCAACCTTTGTGTTAGTCTGGTTCCAATGTCAGGTGCTTATGTGCTTCCTCAACATCACCCTCAATGGATATCCTCCTATCCCATTCAGAAGCAGAACAGAATGGTGTTTCTACTCTCACTCCCTCCTATGTGTAAAGTAATGCATTGCCATGCTGTGTTGGAACAGATCATCCTGGGGTAGAATAGTCACACAGTGGATCGGTTACTTAAGTGCACCTGGCAGCAAACATCCCGCTCAATGTTTCCCTGCCAACTCCAAGTGGGCAAGGTGGTCAGTGACAATGGCAGGAACATTGGAGAAAATAACACTTGCTCCCTACATGTTGCAAGTGATAAGTTTAGCTGTGCAATGCGTTTTGAAAAGTGGCTTGAAGAGGGTGTTGGCCATGTCCAGGAGACTGTCCTCACATTTCAGTCATTTTTACATGGCAAAGAACACCCTTCTGGACTTGCAGCAACAGTCTGCAATTTCACCACTTGATCTTCAATGTTCCAACATGCTGGAATTCCACCTTTAATATGCTAGAGCATGTGTACAAGCAGCGTGAAGTGGTGAATGATTTGTTCATGCACCAGACCACTGCAGCATGTGTTTTTTTGAGTTTGTCAGAGATGAGTGTTGTGTAATCAGTCCCTTCAGATTTGTCAGTAAGGACATCTGTGGCATCAACAATGCAATCTCCATTAAATTTATCTTACAGCAGATGTTCATTCAGGAAGGGATGGCGGAAGAAGAACAGCTTATGCTTCTTGCTGGCCACCCTGTAGTTGTTGGGGACCCACACAGAGAAAAACCCATGGAGGAGGGAGTAAAGGATGAGGAGCTACCATTGGAGAAGTATGAGGAGTAGGAGGAGTTGCATGTACAGGACGACTATGATGATGACTACAACAATGGCTATGATGGCTTCCTAGCTGTCTTATATTTAGACCATTTTCTACACCTATAACAGGCATACAAAATTGTAAATGAGACCTTCCCCACCCATGTCAAGTCCACTTTGTGCGCCACAATCTTCATCAAAAATATGCCTAATTTAGGTGTATCTTGTTTAATAAATGACCCCCTATGTCCTTACCAAAGAGGGTACCTCCATGTTTGTAGCTTGTGAGTGATACGTACTATAAACTACAGAATTTATTTCGACCAGCACCGTGCTTCCATGGCAACAAGAGTACTGAAATGATGCAAACACACAACAATGAGTCATGTGAGACACAGAAAATGAGTTCTGCTCTTAATGAACATTCAATGCAATTTTTAAAAATCTGAACTACTTCAAATTTTAAAGGGGAGCATTAAATCTAATGCATGTAATTACTATAGTCCAAGACAATAATAGTTTATTAAAATATGAAGTTTATTTATTTTTTGTATAGAAGTTGGGCATGTTCTTTAATTGTCATTTTATGTACCGTATCTGTTTCAGTATAAATTTTTGAATATAAAGTTTACTGTGCAGAGAAAAAAAAAAATCTAACAAAATATTACTCCAAAACTGTTATATACTTTGGAAAACAATTGCCTGCTCCCTGCCTCTTCATTCTGGCTCAGATCAAGCAAAGGCAAAACTCTCTGTCACTGCAAGTCCAGGAGTGTGTTCCTTGCCAGATATAAGTGACTGAAATGCGAGCACTGTCTCCTAGACATGGCCAGCACCCTCTATAAGCCACTGTACTTTTTTCAAAAAGCATTGCACAACTAAACTTATCATGTGGGCCATGCAGGGAGGATGTATTATTTCCCCCAAATGCAACACAGTCATAATGTGCATGCCATTGTCTGTGACCACCTTGCCCAGTTTGAGTTGGTAGGGAGACATTTAGCAGGATGTTTGCTACATGATGCACTTCAGCAAGTGATCGGAAGTCTGGCTACTCTCATTCAGGATGATTAGTTCTAACACAGCATGGCAATGCCTCAGTTTACACATATGATAGGAAAGAAGGAAAGTGGAACTGATGATCTGGGGATGGGAGAATGTCCATGGAGGAGGATGTGGAGGAGGCTGTGGGAACCAAACTGACAGAAATGTGGATATGTGAATAGAACCTGCCTCACCACAAAAAACATTGACACAGTGGTTTGAGAAAGAGCCCCTGCCCTTAACAAGTGCTCCAGGAGTCCATACACCTTGCCTGACAGGAAGAATTGCAAGGAGCAGCCTACGTTCTCCGCCACCTGACATTACAAGGCAGGATAGATTTTTGGAGAAATAATGCTGGCTAGGTATCTTCCAATGAGGCTGAGCGTCCTATCCTATCAGCATCCTAAAGGCACCAACTGCACCACCACCAGGTGGTAGTTAAGCTTGTGCACCAGTGGATTGCTGGGCATGTAGAGTTGCTTCCTTGCCATGAATTCTGTTATTGAGGGCTGATGATGAAATGGAATAGGAGGAGGAGTTGTCTGAGCAGGAGATGCAGTGATGGTGAAGATAACAATCACACTGTACTGCACCTCGATGTGGCCTGGCTTCTGCAAAAGAGACCGGGAGATGGACAGCACTTTTACTGCTCTAGATGACGGTCACTTCTGTTTTCCCACTGTAGCTGGTGATGCCACATCATATGCTGCAATGGAGTCATAGTGCCTATATTTGTGTTTGAATGCTCACAGCTTATTTTACTTATTGTAATTCTACAAATATTGCACAATCACAATATTTTTGTTTTCTGGCTGTATGGAGAAAAATGCCAGATGGGAAATACTTACACATTCCACACAGAGTTAGCGGCAGCCAAGCTTAGCTTTGGCACGTTTTGAGCCTGCACCCACAGTATCAGTGGCATCACCAGTTCCCGAGCTGATCATAATAGGTTCTTGTCATACGTTCCCTTTACAACAACCCTCCTTTTCTGATGTTACCTCCTCCTAAGCACCCAAATCTGGCTCCCAGGTCCTGTCTAACACACATTCATCATCAGAACCCTTACCTTCCCTGCCACTTTTATCAGACAGTGGTATAACATGGGTGTCTTGGCCTCCCTCCCAATTCCTTGTTCCATATTTGCCCCAAGTGCTACTATCACTGCCACTGCCACCACCAGCATGGCTACAGGTGCCACTACTACTACCACCACCAACAACACAGCTATCCAGGGGGAACCCTGCCTCTGCCTGAACCTCCTCCTCATGACTGTCCAAGCACTAACTGTACCCGTTACCTTGCAGTAATATGCAATGCATTTTATAATGCTGGTATGATAATAGATTTATTGTGTTAAAATCTTTTGTTATAACTGAACATTATTTAGCAGTAATATGCAACAAATTCTATAACATAGGTAAATCATCATTGCTTTAAAATGCTTTTGCTCTCCCATCAGAGCAAGCATCCCCACCTACTTCCTCCCAGTATCATGTGGTGCCCACCAATATTTACGAATCACTAAAGCTTTGTGCAATTTTTTGTTAACTTTGTAGCAAATCCAGTAAAATTTGTTCATCCCTATGGTATATATATGTCATCTTCCAGGTGTATACAGTCATTTAACCCCTTCAACCCCGGGCCTGTTTTCACCTTTGTGCCAAGGCCATTTTTTGCAAATCTGACATGTCTCACATTATATGGTAATAACTTTGGAACGCTTTTACTTATCCAGGCTATTCTGAGATTGTTTTCTCGTCACATATTGTGCTTCACGACAGTAGTAAATTTGGGGCAAAATATTTCATTTTTATTTATAAAAAAATATATTATTTACCAAAAATTTGGAAAAATTAGCAAATTTCTAATTCTCTTTCAAAAAACATAGTATTACCACAAAAATAGATATTATTTTACATTCTCCATATGTCTACTTTATGTTGGATCGTGTTGAAAATGACATTTTAGTTTTCATTAGAAGGCTTCAAAGTCTAGAAGAAACTCCCCATAAATCACCCCATTTTAGAAACTACACCCTTCAAGCTATTCAAAACTGATTTTACTAACTTTGTTAACCCTTTATGTGTTCCATGAGAATTGACGGAAAACTGGAATGAAATTTCAAAATTTCACTTTTTTTTGCAGATTTTAAATTTTAATCAAATTTCCATGAAACACATCAAGGGTTAACAACCAAACAAAACTCAAAATATATTACCCCGATTCTGGAGTTTACAGAAACACCCCATATGTGCACAAAACCTGATGTATGGGCGCACAGCAGGCTTCAGAGTGGAAAGAGCACCATATGGCTTTTGGAGAGTGGAATTAGCTGCAATAATAATTGGGAGCTATGTTGCACATGAAGACCCCCTGAGCTGGCCCTATAGTGGAAACCCCTCAAAAGTGACCCCATTTTGGAAAGAGCACCCCTCAAGGAATCTTTCAAGGTGTGTGGTAAGCACTTTGAGCTAAAAGGTGTTTCCTAGAATTAGGATACACACGGCAGTGAAAATGAAAAAGTGAAATTTTTTGACAAAAAAGTTGCTTTACATCCACATTTTTCACTTTCACAAAGGGTAACAGAACAAAATGCACACCACATTTTGGTCACCGTTTCCCCCCGAATACGGAAACACCCCATATGTGCTTGTAGCCCAATGTACTGGCACACAGCAGGCTTCACAGTGGAAGGAGCACCATATGGCTTTTGGAGAGCGGAATTAGCTGGAATAATAATTGGGAGCTATGTCGCACATGAAGACCCCCTGAGCTGGCCTTACAGTGGAAACCCCCCTAAAGTGACCCCATTTTGGAAAGAGCACTGCCGTTTGAACATTTTAAGTGGTAGAAAGGGTACTTTTTTAGCAAACTGGTGTCTCACAGAAGGCAGAAACACTTGTAAAAGCATTTCAAAGCACACATTTGTGAAAATGAAGTTACTAGCAGACCCCAATTTTTCATATTCACAAGGGGTTAAAGGAGAAAATGCACCCCAGTATGCGTTCCCCATTTTCTCCCCATTATAGCAACACCCCATATGTGCTCGTAGACTGCTGTATGGGCGCACAGCAGGCCGCTAGAGGCAAACTGCAAAATATGGATTTTGCAAGCCAGAATTAACAGGCATGGTTTTTAAATGGCCATGTCGCATTTAAAAATTTCCTGAGGTCCCAGGCAACTAAAAACCCCAAGAATTGACCCCATTTTGGAAAGAGAACCCCTGTATGAACATTTTAAGTGGTAGAAAGGGTACTTTTTTAGCAAACTGGTGTCTCACAGAAATTAATATGTAGTGGTTGGTGAAAAGTGGATATGTAAGCTATTCGGAATATATCTGAAGTACAAAGTGAAAAAATTTCAGGATACATCAAGGATGAAACTAATCCATGGATGAGCGGTAGATTCTGAAACACTCCTTCATGCACAGGCCAGATTTTTCAGGGCAGGTTTCACAGTGATTAATGGTGTTGTTCCTAATCCCCCTTTTTAAACACACCCTGCATAGTTTTTGGGTCCTTCCCTTCCTCGCTGTTTGGGGGACTTCACTAGGGAAATGTTGTCCTGGTACAACCCGGGCACTGTAACTTGCAGAAGTACTGGGGGCCTCTTCTGCTTGGTTGGGAAAAATTAGGGCCTTGATGACTACTTCTTGAAAGTGAAGGAAAGTTCCTGTGTGTCCTGCAGATTTAAATAGCACATACGCATTGTGCATTGCCATTTGGACAAGGTGTATTGCCAGCTTTTTGTTTTTCGTGTGGCACTGTAGGGCTTCAGAACTTGATCTGAAAGATCAACCTCTCCCATGTGTCTGTTGTAGGCCAGGATGCAGTCCGGTTTGAGGACAGTGGTAGTGGTACCACGTACAGCGGCAGGGGAGCTGGTGTTGGAGTGAATGCTGGTCTGTACACAGACATCTCTCTAGTCCTTGTACTTAACTACCATCAAGTTTTCATGCAGGAGAGCCCTACTTTCACCCTTCCTCAGTGGTTGCCCTACCAGGGATCTAGGGAGGCCTCTTTGATTTTTGCATACTGTGCCGCAAGCCACAGTACGCCTGGAACTTAGGGACATGAAGAGGGGTAAGCTGGTATAATAGTTATCCACATACAGGTGGTAAGCCTTATCCAGCAGTTGGTGCAACAAGTCTCACACTAGTTTCCCACTAACTCCTAGGCCAGGGGGGCATTCTGGGGGGGGTTCAATCCAGGTGTCCCTCCCTTCATAGACCCGTAACCTATAGGTGTACCCGGACTTACTCTTGCAGAGCGTATACATTTTTATGCCATACCTTGCCCGCTTGCTGGGCAGGTACTGGTGGAATTTTACCCTCCCCTTGAAATGCACCAGGGACTCATCTATACAGATGTTTTCTTCTGGGGTGTACACTTCAGAAAACTTGGTGCTGAAGTGGTCAAGGATGGGTCTAATTTTGAAAAGCCGATCAAATTTCGGGTCACTTTGGGGCGGACACTGTGCATTATCATTATAATGCAAAAATTTCAGCATAGAATCGATTCCGGACCATGGCAGTACTGAATACTGGAGTGTGGTACAAGATATCCGCACTCCAATACTGTAATTTTTTTTTTTTTTTAATAAGCCCCATGTGCAGCACAAGCCCCCAGAAGATTTTCATTTCTGCTGCTGTTACTGGGGGTCCAACCAAGGTGTTCTTGCGTATGATGTTGTAGGGTTCTGGGTAATGAACTGCTGGGTGTACAAATTAGTTTGGGCCACAATAACATTTACTAAATCACCACAAAAAAGATTTTGAAAGAAAAAAAAAAAAATCTGTGAAGCCCATGCAGTCAATTTGAATTCCAGAGTTTATCACAAACTCTGGAATTTGGGTCTGATAAACATCAGGGGGTGGGGTCCATATGGGCTCACTCTGGGAGGCTGCCGGATGATGATGAAGGGGTGGAGGAGTAAAGGAAAATGGCATCCTCTTCTCCTTTAGTGGCCGCCTCCGTATCAGAGGCAAGGATGGCGTATGCCTCTTCTGCCAAGTATCGTCATTTGGATGATTGGGACATTTTTATTTTATTGGGGTGTGATGGGTGAAACATGTAAAACTTTATTTAGTGTGAGGGGTGTGCATGTAGTGTTTTTACACATGAATGTGTTTTTTTAAAAGTTTTGAAATAGAACTAAAAAAGAAAAGTGGTCTTTAGTTAAAAAAAAAAAAAAAAAAATTACTGCAGAAAAAAGGCTTTACTGCAGTATTTAGTGCACAAAAAACAAAAAATAAGCAGACGCGATCAGTAATGGACACTACTGACCGGTGCTCAGTGGTTGCAAAAAGCACATACGCAGATGGGGCGTTCATGCAAATTCCTAAACTGACACCAACTAAAAGTTATCTACCACTAACTGCGGTTCCTTTTTCACACAAAATAGGTAAAAAAATAAAAAAAAGTGCAGATGCTGCTAATACAGCACACACACAGGTCATACTGTTTTTTTTTTTTATACCAAATACATAAAAAATAAAATAAAAAAGACCAGATATAAATTAGCACACTACTGATAGGTGCTCTGTAGAACACACACACACACACACACATACACACACACAGATTGTGTGTGTTTGCAGAAACTGCAGTGTAAACATTTACTACAGTCCTCTGCAAAATGCACATACGCAGATACAGTGCGTTCATGCAAAAATCTACACTGACACTAACTGAATATATATATATATATATATATATTGTAAGGGACCATACACACTCAGGGGGGTCACAGCACACAATTTCTTCATAAATATGAGGTTTTCCAGGTCTAACTCTATTTTATTGGTACCAGCACTCAAAACAAAACAAATCATAAACCAAAATACTTGCCCGGCTAGGCTCTGGCTAGACATAGGTTTCCCTATCTCACCTTTAATAAGACGCTGTTCACAAGCCGCTTTTGTTGTGGCTTCCCTTATCCATCTGGGTCAGCTGCTACCTGGCCGTGACCTTCACACAAATTCACAGTCTCGGGAGAGATCCAGCTATACGTAGCCTTTGGTCCCCTTCAGCCCACCTGGCTGAGACCACACCAAGCCTCACTGGCTTCATACTCTCTCAGAGTCACTGCCTCTCCCCAGACTGACATACTGGAGGATTACTTATCCCTCCCAGATTACACCAGCTGGCCTCACCTGGGATCTCCTCAGGCCAGAGAAAAGACATGCCCTGGAATTGGGTGGGTTGGAAAGGTCCCACTGCCGACCTACCTTCCCAACCCAAATAAAATCCAGCCCAGCTATTACTATCAAAATAGCTCCAGCAACTAAGTACACATCACCACAATATATAAATATAAATATATCTATATATAGAGATATATGGAGCTCTATATATATATATATATATATATATATATATATATATATATATATCAAACCCTAACTGTGTTTTCTTCTTTTTGGACAAAAAAGAGAAAAAAAAAGCACAAAAAATTATCCCCAGGTGCTGATCAGGCAGGTATGCACTGAAAAGCACTGGGCGGTCACAGCTCGCAGGCAGAAAAAGTGGTGCGGAGCTGGAAAATTGTTAAAAAATAAAAAAAGGCAAAAAACACACGGACCAAGTGGCGTCCATAAAAAAAGGATGGGAGGGGGGACAGGAGGGGACAGGGACAGAGGGAGGGTTAGGGATCTGTAACTACTAGAGATGAGCAAATTTTTCAAAAATTCGATTCGGCTGGTTCTCTAAATTTTCCGAAAATATTTGCTTCGATCCGAATATATTTATGGCGAATCACATTAAAAAACGACTACTTCCGGGCTGCAGAGAGCCTGGATAGTGGTGTAGAACACTGGGACTTGCAGTAAAACGCATAGGGAGTCTACTGTAGTAGTGAAAGAATACTGTGAGCCAATGTGACACGCACATAACAGGCGTCGCTCTTAGAATCGCTGCACACTCTTATGTATTTGGGCAGTTAAGGGGCTAAAACTTACCAAATAACTCAAGTCTATAAAGCTATACCAGCTATCAAGAATCATGCAGAGGCCCAAGATCCTGCTAGAGAGCCAAAAGCGCACGCCTTTTACACCAATTCACTGATTCCACATATATTCCAACAGAACCTGTTCTATTACATGCTTATACAAGCAGAGCCCCCCAGACAGCATGGAGACAGCAGTGGCAGCAGCATCAGCAGACTATACAGTGGCACGACGACAGTGTGGCCAGGTGGCAGCAGCATGAGTAGGCCACGGAGTGACAGAATGACAGACCCTGGAACTGGCAGCAGCAGTGGAAGTAGTAGTACAATTTGGAGGCCACAGAGTGGCACAATTACATAATTTTGACGTAGAGGCAGCTAGGAGACGGCATGTGGAGTCGGCGGCGGTAGCAGCATCAGGCCGGAGAGTGGCATGGTGACATACCCTGAAGAGCAGACCATAAAAAAGAATTCTCGGCCTTTTGGTTAAGATCAACTATAGTATATGTTCTTATCAATATCGGGGCTGGTTATGCCAGCGGACGGGAACGTAAGACAGAGGAGGTGCAGTGAAGGCTCCAGCTTTGCCTCATCTGTGGTAAAATGGCAGTATTGACGCAGTACGCCAAGAAAGCTCGGAGTTCTATCTTGAGATCGAGCTGGCGGTCTGCAGGAAGCTGAGCTACCACCTGTGGGAGCCCCTGCCTCTCGCCTCCCCCATGCTCATCGCTGAGGACTACAGAACGTACCAAAAATTGACATGCTGCTGCCCAGCAGAAGGTCCAAAAAATTCTAATCAATTTACTAGGCCAACGAGACAAGTGGCACCGTAAAAGCAGCTGCAAGAGGCAGCAGCAGTCGGACAAATTTACTAGGCCAACGAGTGGCACCGTAACAGCAGCTGCAAGAGGCAGCAGCAGTCGGACAAATTTACTAGGCCAACGAGTGGCACCGTAACAGCAGCTGCAAGAGGCAGCAGCGGTCGGACAAATTTACTAGGCCAACGAGTGGCACCGTAACAGCAGCTGCAAGAGGCAGCAGCAGTCGGACAAATTTACTAGGCCAACGAGTGGCACCGTAACAGCAGCAAGAGGCAGCAGTCAAATACATTTCAAGGCCACAGAGTGGCAAATTAACAGCATCTGCAAGAGGCAGCAGATGAATACATTATAAGGCCACAGAGTGGCACAGTAACAGCATTTGCAAGAGACAGCAGTCAAATACATTTCAAGGCCACAGAGTGGGAGGGGAAGCAGGAGTCGTACTAATTTTAATGAGACAGACTGGCACAGTGACATACCCTGGGAGAGGCAGCAGCAGTTATAAAAATTTAAATGCAACATACCGTAGAGTGGCACAATTACATGATTTGGAGGTAGTGGCAACTAGGACACAGCGTGTTGAGGCGGCGGCAGCAGCATGAGTAGGCCAATAAGTGGCACAATTACATAATTTGGATGTAGCTGCAACTAGGACACAGCATGTGGAGGCGACAGCAGCATGAGTAGGCCACAGAGTGGCAGAATCACATAATTTGGAGGTAGCGGCAGCTAGGACACAGCTTGTGGAGGCGGTAGCAGCAGCATACCGTAGAGTGGCACAATTATATAATTTGGAGGTAGCGGCAGCTAGGACACAGCGTGTGGAGGCGGCGGCAGCAGCATGAGTAGGCCACAGAGTGGCACCATTACATAAATTGGAGGTAGCAGCAGCTAGGACACAGGCTGTGGAGGCGGCAGCAGCATGAGTAGGCCACAGAGTGGCACAATCACATAATTTGGAGGTAGCGGCAGCTAGGACACAGCGTGTGGAGGCGGCAGCAGCAGCATGAGTAGGCCACAGAGTGGCACCATTACATAATTTGGAGGTAGCGGCAGCTAGGACACAACATGTGGAGGAGGCAGCAGCATGAATAGGCCACAGAGTGGCACAATCACATAATTTGGAGGTAGCGGCAGCTAGGACACAGCGTGTGGAGGCGACAGCAGCAGCATCAGGACACAGAGTGGCATGGTGACATAGCCTGGAGGTTACAGCAGTAGCAGCATGAGGAGACCTGATTGTTGAGGTGGCAGCAGCATCAGAAAGCTACATATTGGGTCAGTGACAGAGTGGAGAGGTGGGTGGCAATACCAGTCACTGGTAAAGATGCTGGGTGGTAGAAGGAGCAGCAGGCAGATGTGTGGCATCAGGGGGGTGGCAGCATCATAAAAGTGGCTGAGGCAGGTAGCCTGAAGAATACAGTCTCATTTGTCAAGGTTTGGGTGACGCATCATGGCTGATCTAATCTGACGCATCAGGTGTTGGTGGGTGGAAATCCTGGCTGATCCACGCCTGATTCATCTTGACAAAGGTGAGTCTTTCCACATTTTGGAAGGACAGGCAAGTTCTCCTTGGGGTAACTATGGCTCCCGCCGCACTGAACACCCACTCTGATGCCACACTACTAGTCGGGCAGGACAGCTTCTCCAGTGCAAACTCGGCCAGTTGCGGCCACAAATCCAGTTTGGCTGCCCAGTAGTCCAGCGGATCTTCAATGTGGGGTGCAAATAGGCCACCACCTGCTGGTTCAGGGTCTGCTCCTAGTCTACCTGCTGCTGCTACTGGTGAGTACTATCCACACTTGGCGGGTAAAGAAAGCTGCTCATCAGCGACTCCAGACTCAAGTTGCTACTGATGGAGCTGGTACTGCTCCTACCCCCCAACAGCAGCCGTGGCAGTGGTACGTGAGCGCTGAGGGACCTATGAGAGGATGGACGACAACGCAGATAGGAAGCAGCCAACTGACTACATAGGATGTCTCTATAGTACTTCAGTTTGTCCTCCCTCTCAGCAGGTGAAAAAAAGGCCCCCATTTTAGACTGGTAGCGAGGGTCCTAGAGGGTGGAGAGCCAGAGGTCAACCCTCTGCCGGATGGTGACTATTCGGCTGTCACTACGTAAGCAAGTGAGCATGTATCGGGCCATTTGCGCAAGTGATTTGGAGGGACTCCCTGCCTCCAACTCCACTGTATACTGCCATGGTGTCTCTGGGTCATCTGCCTCATCTTCCTCATCTTCCTCTACCTCCTCTTGCTGCTCCTGCTCCTCCTCTTCTGTTACCTGGGTAGAAAAAACACTAAATGCTTGTGCTCCAATGTCCTCCTCCTCCTCCAGTTCAGCCCCCACCAGTCCCCTGACCAGAAAGATTTTGCAGCATCTGTTCCAGGACATGAAGCAGTGGAATGACGTTGCTCATACCATAGTCCTGGCGACTGACAAATAACGTGGCCTCCTCAAAGGGCCTGAGGAAGCGGCAGGTGTCACGCATGAGCTGCTATTGGCTGACATCAAAATTACATAGGGGAGTACTCCTGTCCTCTTGGATCATTAAGAAATCGTTAATGGCCTTTCTCTGTTCGTACAGTCGGTCCAACATATGGAGGGTAGAATTCCAACGGTTAGAAACGTCACATATGAGCCTATGTTGGGGGGCGCCATTCTGCCGCTGCAGCTCAAGGAGGATGTGCTTGGCGGTGTAGGAATGGCTGAAGTGTATGCAAAGTTTCCTGGCCATTTTTAGAATGTTTTGCAGTTGGGTATAAGACTTGAGGAACTATTTGACAACCAGATTAAATACGTGCGCTATGCAGGGCACATGGCTCAGCCCTCCTTGGCGCAACGTGAACACCATGTTCTTTCCGTTATCTGTCACCATGGTTCTGATTTTTAGTTGTCGTGGAGAAAGCCAGCAATCAATTTCTTCTTTCAAGAAGCGGAGCAGTTCCTCCCCTGTGTGACTTCGTTCGCCGAGGCAAACCAGGCGTAGAACTGTATGACACCTGTGGTACGCTGGAGGAGCACTATGACTTGGCCCTGCAGTGGAGGCTGAGGTGGTGGAGAAGGAGCTGGACATTAGTGCAGAATCAGCAGTTTGACAACGAGGAGGAGAAAGTGGCGTCACCTGTTTAAGTTGCTCGTGTGGCTGGGCAAGAAGCACATTGACCCAGTGGACCATAAAGGACAGATACTGGCCTTGACCGTAGTTACAACTCCACACGTCGGCGCTGCCGTGCACTTTGGCAGACACCGACAGGCTCAAGGACTGGGCCACCTTCTCCTCTACATATTTGTGCAGGGCTGGGACTGACTTTTTGGCAAAGAAATGATGGCTTAGGACTCTCCACCTTGGCTCGGCACATGCCATCAGTTCTCTGAACGGTGCAGAGTCCACCAGTTGAAAAGGGAGGGACTGCAGCACGAGCAACTCGGACAGGAGCACGGTCAGCTTCTGCGCTGTAAGATGGCTTGACGCGTACTGCTGTCTCTTTACAATCGCCTCGGTTAACGACTGCTGCCGCAATGAGTGGCGAGGAATAAGAGGAGGAGGAGCAGGAGCATCTGGAGTGGTAGATAATGACAGACAGCTCCCTTCGGCAAAGGTGCTGGAGCCTTGACTGCCTGAAATGGGATGCGTGCCACTGGATGATGCTGTTGCTGCTGCCGACTGGACCGCCACATCCGAGCCACGGTTCTCCCAGGCCACTTTGTGGTGACGCTGCATATGTTGGCGCAGGGTCGTGGTGCCAACATTAGCACCCTGGCCATGCTTCACTTTCTGACCACAGATTCTACATATAGCCATGTTCACCTCCTCAGGCGTCTTAACAAAAAACTTTCACACCACCGAGTAGGCGATTTTACCACCAACACTCCACACTGACTGAGTGGTACCTCCGCTGCCTGGCTGAGCACCTGTTCCACTCTATTCAAGGCCGGAAAGCACCTCTGAAGAGTGCGGTCTACCGCGTGCCTGTTTGGCTCCCGACCTCACACTGCTGCCCCTCCGCTGACAAACGGCCACACTACCGACTTGCTGCCTGCACCGCTGCCTGACGCGCAAGCTGTCAGTCTCGTCTGCAGATGATGATAATGATGATGAAGCTCCTGCTTCACCTGGCTCCCAAGTGCGATTGGCTATATCATCATCAACTACAGTTTGCATGTTGATAATGTCCTCCTCAACTGTCTTGGTGTACAAAGCCTGACCGCTCTCAACATCACCTCCCACTACACTCTCCTCATCAGTACTTGACCGCCTACTGGAAGGAGCGGATTTCTGCCCCACCTCTTGGCTTCCCAGTAGCTGCTGACTGTCCTCAAGTAGTTCGTCCTTGCTGTATAGTAGCGCAGAGCCACAGCATATAGTACTTCTCTGGCTGAGGGAACCCTCTTGGCTGGGGGTGTCAGATGTCATCTGGGAGGAAGTGGATGACCAATTCAACCATTCAAGAACCGCTGGGATGGTGGTCAACACACGACCACTAGATGGCACTGGTAGCTTTGGCCTCGCCAAGTGACCCCTAATGCCACGTCCCCTTCCTCTGCTGCGACCTGTGCCTATTCCAGAAACATTTTTGCCACTGCCCCTCCCCTGTGAAGGGCCTGTCACCCCTCTGTTTGACATACTGTTTGATAAAAAATTTGAAATAAAAGGAAATTAAGAATCCCCCCAAAAAATATACTTTGCTCACTGCCTTGCACAACTGCTTAACTATTTCTTTAAGAAATACGGTAACCAACAGAGTGGGTTCACAATGGGTTGCTGAATGCAATACAATGGGTTACTACACAGCACTACAGACTATATGACAATTTTCTTTTTCTATGGCGACTGACGCTGCAAATAGTTATTTAAAATGAACAACCCCACAAACACGGATTCACAGTTTTTTGGCAATTCAACTTTACTGAAGAAGTTAGCACTATATGGCGCTTCTCTGTTTGTATGGCGAATAACGCGGAAAATAGATACTTCAAATGATCAACCCCATAAACACAGATTCACAGTGTTTTGGCAATTTAACTTCACTGAAGAAGTTAGCACTATATGGCGCTTGTCTGTTTGCATGGCGAATAACGCCGCAAATAGTTATATAAAATGAACGATCCCACAAACACGGATTCACAGTTTTTTTGTCAATTCAACTTCACTAAAGAAGTTAGCACTATATGGTGCTTGTCTGTTTGTATGGCGAATAACGCCGCAAATAGTTATTTAAAATGAACATCCCCACAAACACGGATTCACAGTTTTTTTGTCAATTCAACTTCACTAAAGAAGTTAGCACTATATGGTGCTTGTCTGTTTGTATGGCGAATAACGCCGCAAATAGTTATTTAAAATGAACATCCCCACAAACACGGATTCACTGTTTTTTTGGCAATTCAACTTCACTGAAGAAGTTAGCACTATATGGCGCTTGTCTGTTTGCATGGCGAATAACGCCGCAAATAGTTATTTAAAATGAACAACCCCACAAACACGGATTCACAGTTGTTTTGGCAATTCAACTACACTGAAGAAGTTAGCATTATATGGCGCTTGTCTGTTTGTATGGCTAATAACGCCGCAAATAGTTATTTAAAATGAACAACCCCACAAACACGGATTCACAGTTTTTTGGGCAATTCAGCTTCAATGAAGAAGTTAGCACTGTATGGCGCTTGTCTGTTTGTATGGTGACTGACGCTGCAAATAGTTATTTAAAATGAACAACCCCACAAACACATTTTTTTTTTGGGCAATTCAACTTCACTGAAGTAGTTAGCACTATATGGCGCTTGTCTATTTGTATGACAAATGACGCCGGAACTGTTTATTTCACATTTACAAGCTGCCAATCACGGATTATATATGTTTTTCCCCAAACACAAGCCAAAAGATATTTTTTTTTTACTGCACTGCAACAAGGGACACTAGTGGTGCTTCTTTGAATAAAGCACCCCAAAACAGCCTTTAGAACAGAGTGCAGTGCTGTATAACAGGCTAACCCCAATGCCTAGTCACTGCTGCTCAGTGTACCAGAATAGCGATTTCACTGCCTGATATTCCCCTATGGATTCTGTCTAGAAATCATACCTCTCCTATCCCTGCAATTCAGATTATCTATCCCTGATCTCATTTCTTTTCTTTAGGAACATTTTTCTATCACTTGCCCTATCTCTCCTGACGTCTGTCTCTGGTCTAAAATCAATTACAAATGGCGGATTCCATCGCTGCAGAGCTGTTTATAGGGCTGTGACATCACAGGACCTGACTGGCTGCTAATTGGCTACATGTCTGCATGTGATCGCATTGTGGGTGTTTACTTCTTTGTCCCAGAAATCCTTCCCCCATGTCATGCCATGTGCTTTCGGCCATTTTAGGAAAAAAAAAAAAAGATTTGTTACCACGAATCACCATGAAATTCGCTTTCGTGGTGAATCGAATTTTCCATGAAATTTGTAACGAATTCCACTTCGTCAGCTTTGATTCGCTCATCTCTAGTAGCTACTTCTTCTTCTTTTCTTCTGTTCTTCTTTTCTTCTTCTTTTCTTCCTCTTTTCTTCTTCTTTTCTTCTTCTTTTCAGCAGGAAAAAGGCAGGTCGCAGTGGTGGTGCACCACAACTCCCAGCAAGCCAATAGCAGCACAGAAAAGGACAGAACCTCTCTGCATGCAGTCACCAGCTAGAATGGCTGCATGCAGGAAGGTTCTGCCTCTTCCTGTGCAGCTGCAGCGCTGCCATGGGACCCAAAACACAGGGTAACTTAACTGGAGGTCTGTGGAAACCGGCCAATCTCAGCCACGGGGGCTGCAGGGGGATTGCGGAAATACCGCCCCCTTCCTTTACCCGACATGGCTACCTGCCGAGCAGTGCAGCCATCACACCCGGGTCCTGCGGCGATTACGCCCGTGGGCCGGGTGATCGCCCCGCCGTAGTACTACGGCGCTGGGCGTCTAGCCCCTTCACACAGCGCTATACTATTATGGCGCTGGACGTGAAGGGGTTAAAAAGCAAATTTCTTCCTAGGGTCATAAAGTTAAAAAAAAATATATGAGGAAGAAATTATTTATTATAGTCAGTAATGAAGAGCACAGCTAGGCAGAAATGAACATGTCATGGCTGTTTCCATTTGACAAGCGTCCAGTTGCCCAAATGACTAAAGTATTGACTGTCACTTTGTGCTACAATATGGAAAATAAACAGTAAACACCCAAAAAAATTAAACACAAAACCTTAGCTATTAAAAATGTAAGGACAATTTTTGGTTGTGTTGACTATTCAGTTTCCTTGGACCCCAATTTGCTAGAAGGCCCTTGAGGAGGAGTTCCCAAGCACGAACTTGAAAGTGTAGAAGAAAACAATTCAAACCCACTGTCAGTTGTCCAACAATGGATTTTGTATGAAAAATATATTGTAATTAGACATGAGCGAATCATCCAAAATTCACTTCGCCGAATGTTCCTCGAATTTTTTAAAAGATTCGTACTTAATACGAACCTATTCCGTCAAAGCTGCGTACAAATCAATCGTTATTCTGTCGTGTTCTGCGAACATTCCCGCAAATACCTACGCCTGAGTTTACAAAGTGCGTACGAAGCTTTAGCGTATTATTGTTTAGGCCCGCACAAAGAACGAATATACAGTAAAAGTACTACTTAAAAGCTACTTAACTGAATATGTATGCATTAGCGTACAAATTATCAGATGCGTAGCATTAGCATACAAATTATATGATGCGTACGTAGCGTTAGCGTACAAAGATTTCAGAAGAATCTTCCGGAGCGAATCTGAAAATATTCGGATTTGCTTCAGTGTAAAAAATTTCCAAGATTTGTAATGAATCTACGAAGCGGCGAATAAATTTGCTCATATCTAATTGTAATAATGTTTGGATACTGTATGGAGACATGATTGAGCAATGCTTCACAACATTTTTGGATACTATAATATTAATGTATATACTGTATTATATATTATATATTTATTTATGGCTGTAGTATGTGGGCTGTATATACAACATTATGTGGGCCCTTTATGAGATTATTTTAGGCACTATATGGAGGTGTACTTTGCATAGTGAACCATAGTACTTCATTCTAATGGTATGTTAGCAAAATCCTAAAGAGGGAGAAAAAAGGGACAGAATAACACAGTCTGTACAAGTGTAAGAGTGACAAAAAAGGCTCGCCCCCTGGTGACACAACACATCCATAACAACAGAGCAGTCGCTCTGTTCCTCCCTGCAGCGAATGCATGCTGAGGGAGGTTAATATGTTATTTGGTTTAGGTGCATCTGATTTTGCTTTTGACTGAGTGACATCTCAGTCAGCCTATTCTGGTTCAACTTGTATGTTGGTCCAATGGGGCGCTGAGTCCATGGACCTATCAAATACTGATTAAGGGACTTGACATCCTATTTAAATCCCATGCTAGCAATACAATATTGCCATTTATAGGTGTTCACTCTCTAGCTGTGCTCCCAGTTCTGTTCTGTATGCGCTTGGATTGCTTATTGTATTGATTTTGGCATGCCTTTGACCACTCTCTGTCCTGTGATTTGGTAGTGTGTTTCCTGCCTGGTTCTGACTTCAGCTTGGCTATTCTGACTACCATCTGTCGTCTGATTTGGTAGTACATTGTTGCCTGGTTATGACCTATTCCTGTACAAATTTGGTGCAACTTTGATCAAGAAGTTGATTGTAGAGGGGAAAACATATAAAGAGGTACAGAAAATAATTGGCTGCTCAGTTAAAATGATCTTCAATTCTTTCAAATGGCAAACAAAAGCTACCATCCATGTAGATCATAGAATAACAAGAATGGCAAATAAAGCATCCAATGATCAGCTCCAGGGAAATCAAAGAAGATCTTGAGTTACCTGTGAGTACTGCAACATTATTTGCAAGAAACTCTTGTAAAGTACCATTGCTGAGAATAAGACATGAGTTAGAAAGGTTACAGTTTGCCAAAGAACACATTGCCTGGCCTAAAGAGAAGTGCCACAACATTCTATGGATAGATGAGAACAAGATTGTTGTTATTGGGTCTAAAGACTGCAGACGACCCATAAACACTGAATTCAAGCTGCAGTACTATGTGAAGAATGTAAAACATGGAGGTACAAACATAATGGTTTGGGGATGTTTCTCATACTCTGGAGTCAGTCCCATTTATTGCATGCCAGGAACCATAAACCAGTTTGAATACATAAAAATATTGGAAGAGGTCATGTTGCCTTATGCTAAAGAAGAAATGCCCTTGAAATGGGTGTTTCAGCAGGACAACGGCCCCAAACACACCAGCAAGTCAGCAACATCCTAGTTCCTAACCAACAAGATTGATGTTATGAAGTGGCCAGCCCAATCCCCAGACCTCAATCTGATTGACAAATTGTGTTTTTGATGCCAAACCAGAGAATGCTGAAAAATTGTGTAATGTAGTCCAGTCAGCTTGGGTTGGAATATCTGTATGGAGCTGTCAAGTGTTAAAATACTATAAATTGTAAGTGGCAATGGTTTATTTGTGATCAATCACTATAAAGTGTAATAAATGTTGGCCATAGCTATCTCTTATATCTCTGTCTTCTTTAATTAAGTTGCTGTAGCTCCCTGTTGATGAGGTAGTTTTACAGAATTAAGTATAATCACTCTAATTTCCTCATAGCCTGCATTATACAATGTAAAGGTAAGCATCATCTTTACTTTAACCTCCTAACAGTCACATTAAATTTGGAAAAACCCTCCCCCAAAAAATCACTGTTTTCTGGTAGATTTGTAATATGTGTCTGCAGTATATCTCGGCGCAAAACTCAGGGGACACAATTGCATTTTTAACCCCTTAGTGACAATTAATTTTAGCCTTAAGGACCAATAGTTTTTTCCCCCTTTGTGTTCCAGAAAACAGCTGGCGACACTAGAACAAGGCATTTTTTAATGACATATGTTACAAATTTAATATTACAATTTTTTTATTATTGCTTTTTATCATTATTATTCATTTTTGTAATATTGGTGTCCCTGTGATTCATGAGTTCCAAATGTGTCTACCAAGTTTGATTCTGGAAAAATAATTCAGGCTTTGTGACTGTGTTGGTCACCATGACCAGCCTCTTAATTTTCCTTATTTGTTGTCTCAAGGGTCTGATCAATCCAACAATCTATAAGCAGTTCCTTTACCCCATAAGTCCAGTAAAAGAACACTGCAATAGATAGTTTTTCATTGAAACACTGCATATACAGTATTCTATACGCCTGGTCTTCACGTACCTGATGTGCCTTGCTGATGGCTGCATTGGGACAGCTAATGCTCTGGATTTGACCTGCTAATATTTACTTAATCCATTTCAGGCTGCTATGCTTGGAGTGATTGGAGTTAGTGTAGTCTAAATTCATTGCATGAAAAATGCTTAGATACCTAAGCCCTAATAGATCTGTAACCAACTACAAATCTTCATACAAGTAGGATTTCCAAAGAAACAACATTTTACAGAAATAACAGTTTTCAAATATAAATAATTTTACAGAGAGCCGGAGCGATTCCTGAACAAAAATGACATATCTCTGAAGGCAACAAAATATCAATCTGTACAATTATAGCTTGTAAGTTCTATTCAACAGTTTCTTTACACAATTTCCTGTTTCACCTTGTTGTCTTACTGAGAAAAATATAAATGTATTTGCCCTTGGCCATCAATGGTTGCAACACATTAGTGTGATGAATGGCTTTAATTTCAATAAGTTTATTCAGACTCAAAATAATTTAGTTCCCATATATTATACTCATTAAAAAAAAATAGAAAAAAGAATGGAAAAAAATATGTAATGTAAGAAAAAAATAAAGTTGTACATCCGTTCAAATTATCAAGGCTAATTAGTTAGGAAACTGGAATGAGTTGTGTCGATAACAGATTGCAACGCAGAGTTAGAATTTTATCTGACTCAGAAGAAAAAGTAGTTAAATATTACATTTCTGAATATTTCATCAGATTATTTAATTATGAAAAATGTCTCAAACACTTGACTAGTAGCAGGAAAATTATTTACATATTACTTTGAGAGTCTTGAACTTCAGGTCTTAACTGCGGACGTGACTCTACAGTTAGCAGCTGTGGTTATAATTGGATAGAACAGCGCATGCAAACTTCCATATTGTGGATCTTAGCTGTATGAGTAAGTCATATGGCACTCAGACAAATCTATGGGCACATATTGTGCCTACGAAGTGTATTTGGAGGCATAATCAGATCCTTCTATTCTATGTATCACACATGTATTCAACCCTAACGTTACTGAACCCAGAACATTGCATAAAGTACTTATGTCAGAGTCAGCAACCTCCGGCAATCCAGCTGTTGTTAAACTACAATGCCTAGCATTGCTCTGTTTAAAGCCTCTTTCACACGACAGTATTGTTTGCGGGCTCCGATCCACATATTTTGCTGATAAGATGCGGACCCATTCTTTTCTATGGGTCCGCAAAAAATACTGACAGCACACTGTGTGCTGTCCGCATCCGTATGTCCGTTCCGTAGCCCGCAAAAAAAAAATAGAACATGTCCTATTCTTATCCGTTTTACGGACAAGGATAGGCATTGTTACCATGGATCCGCAAAACACAACGTTCGAGTGAAACTAGCCTAATTCTATGAGAGTTTGGCGATCAGCCGAGCAAACGTACATGCTGGATTTGTAGTTGTAAAACAGGTGGATTGCTGGAGGTTGATGACCACTCGCCTATGTCATACTCACAAATTGTTCTCTGCACTTTCTTTGTAATTCCACAGGCTGAGTATAGGGCTTCGGGTTTTAATATACAAATCAAACAGCAAGTTTAAAGTGACAGGACTGTAGGTTGCAAAGAAAAAGGGGTCAGTTAGCACATCCAAATGTGCAGGTGCACGCTGCCATGGCTAGAAACACAAAGGAAAAAAATATATAGTTCAACAGCACTCTGCAAACAAATAAAGTACAAAAATGCTATAGTAATAGAAAATATTCTGGTGCTAATGCTACGCTTTTTTGAACCTGTCTACCAAACGTCAAGGCGATCTCTGTAAGACAGGAACCTAATACACACTAAATGCTACCTGTTATGTGCCATAACGGCCACCATAAAATTCAGGGAGTGCAGGTTCCACATGCATGCTTGGTCCACTCTGCTTTTTATAATTTTCTGTGCCAAAATGGCCTCCATTAAATCCAGGGATGCAGGTACCAACATGCATGCTGAGCCCACTCTATTCCTCTCCTGGTGCCAAAAGGCTTCCAATGAGTGCAGGGAGAGCAGGCTACAGCTTTATACTTACACTAATTAAAATCAGCCTATGGGGCAGACAGGCTGGTCAGGAGTGCACGACTAAATGGAGTTAGCCACACCTCCAATACAAACTGCAAAGAAAAATGGGGTCAGTCAGCACATCCCAATGTGCAGGTGGACGCTGCCATGGCTAGAGGCATAAAGAAAAAAAATGAATACAATGCAACAGCACTCCGCAAACCAAATAAAGTACAAAGGTTGGTCTAACATTATATAGGATATTTTTGTTTAGTGAGTGGCATACTGCATGTGTCTCCCTACTGAAGGATGGCAGAAGAAATTGGGAGTACACAATTATATCTTAGGAGCAGTGGTTTTGCTTAACTCATACTGGGCAACCGCCTTGGTTGTTACAGTTTGTTTAGAGGCATCAGCCTTGCTGGTTTCAAAGTTTCTACTGGTGACAATAGGCTTACATTGCTCCTAAGTCCCAGTTTACATAAGAATTACAGTTGGATAATCTAACAAAAAAATCTATAATAGATTTCTTCTACAAACAGAAATCCAAGTTTTGTTGACATTGAATGATTCCCCAAGACCACAGAATTGTAAGTCTATCCACCGACAAGCGAGGTATAACCCCCCAGTTTGGGGGACTACAGTTTTGTTTTTGTTTTTTTTTATGTGCAAGCGTTGGCCCCACATCACATGCTTCAATCAACTTATCATCAGGGTTTATCTATTTGCTTATACATTTGTTTATTCATATGTTTTGTTATTTATATATCTTTTTGTCTCAGAAAGGTAGATATCTGTTGTTTGTTTTTTAATAAATAATTCATCTAATAAGGTCCATGTGGTTTGCTGGACTGTTGATATATTTCTGTATAGTTTACTTTTTTGTTTAGCAGTGACTTGGATAGTCTGCAGTATAGAGCGCTCCCATACCACAATCCCTGTTACAGCTGAGTAAGTTACCACAATTTATTTTATTATTAATACTGCATCATGTAGGTAGTCTACTCCTTCTGACATGGCTTATAATAGGTCCTCTATACACTCATAGGTGTGAAGGCTATGAGGTGCTACGATTGATTTGGCTATCCTCTTTGCTGTAAGTGTCATAGCTCCATCCTTAGTGTGGTAAGTTAGTTGACGGCACCCCACTTGCTAGCTACTGTAACTACTATAAAGTGCAGCTGGTCCTTTCCTTCCTACTGGCTGCAGTGCTCTTAGTGGTTTTGTGTGACCATCTCTAGTACTGTAGCTCAGTGTCATTTATTTGAAAAGGGCTAAGCTGCAGTGCCAAGCACAGCCAATCATGTGCCACAATACCTCTGTAAACAGTGAAAGAGACAAATATGGACGGTGCACCATTTCTTCTTCATTCTGCTTATTGGTTAGGGTCCCCAGGGTGGGACCCTAAGAATATCCTAAGGATAAGCAATCAATGTTTGACTTTCGAAAAAACCTCTTTTTAAAGACATTTGAAGTGGCCTTCATTTGAACAATTTCACACTAAGAATATCAAACATTAACACTAAGAATAGCAGCCATTAACATGACTTAAATAACTAAAATTGATTCTGATGATTTTCATTAAAAGCTTCCATGCTTCTATTTGCAGAGAACATTACATCCAGAATAGCAGTTTCCCATTTGACATCTAATTGCAGGATAAATGGGATACTTCTAAATGAGGTGAAATAGCTGCAATGTGGCACAATTCAATAACCACATTCCCCCTAATAATGGGATTATGAGACTGTGAGAATGTAATGACATCTGTCAGGATCCCTAAAGTGAGGAGTTCAATCAGTGGAGCTGCTGAGATTGTGTAGTACATTGATGAGGCCGAATGATACATTACAATGGTAAGAGCTAATCGCTGTTCTCTAGAGGTTGCAAAAACATAAGGAAATGTATGTTTCCTCTGGTCATAGTCTTAAAATTACATCCCATATGTCACATAAAGTCAGTGGAAACACCTAGGATTAGTTCAATGATTAACCAGAGGTTTAGTGAGATTGTTTTATACACTGCATCAGTATTATCTAAACATGCTTTATACATCCCATTTGGTATCTGTATTATGAGCCAAAGTAAGTAGCCTTCCAAGGGAAAAACATCTTCTCTTTCTATCACGTAACCCTTTCATTAGCAGGGATATTTTGATTTGTGAGCAAAATTTTATCATTTTAAATGCTGGATATATTATATTCACGTGGCAAAAAAAATATGCATGTTCTGCAATTTAAATTTGGCATTTTACAATACATATATACATCTAAGCACAAATGTTTGATTTGTGTGTTATGTGGCAAAATTTTTGCTCAGAAAAAATCCTCCTCCCCTACACTTTATTCTAAGCAGCTGCCTATTTTGCCCTGTCATTTTTACCATGATTACAGGCACTATAGCAGTTTTCTATCTGCGGACCAGTGTCTGGGCAAATTAAAGGGATTATCCAGTATCTACAACAGTCCCCCCCATGTGCCGAGACCCTCCATGGGAATATACTTACCCTGCTCCCTGCACTGCTCCTGGTCCCCGGACCGCCGCTGCTGCTTCTACCTGCACATGGATAAAAACATTCGGTGTCAGGGGGGAGCAGCCAATGGCAAGCGAGGACAGGGAAGAGCCTCTTTAGCATTGCGCGTGATGCTAAAGAGGCTCGTCCCCGCCTGCCATTGGCTGCAGGGAGAAGCAGCAGCGGCGGTACAGAGACCAGGAGTTGCATAGAGAGTGGGGTGCTGTGTAAGTACTGTATATTCAAATAGAGGGGCCTGTCACGGGGGGGGGGGGGGCTATTGTAGATGCTGGATAACCCCTTCAAATTATTCTCATTGGCTTTTCAAGAAAACAGGACCTGTGCGTACCCATTTTATGTTGATGTCTTTCCATACACAGTACATTGCATCAATGAGGATATAGACTAGTGAAGAGCAAAGTATTGGAAAATTCAACAAATTTTCTTTTCTTTGTAAGTGGTAAGTTGCAGCGATGGTGCAGCTCCCAGTCTTCGTACCCCTCAGATGCCACATTCATAGCTGATTGTGGCATCTGACATTAATATTACAGTGTAAAATTTTCCCCCCAAAAAAGTTAAATCGATACCTACCCTCATCCATTTGATCGTCGGCCGGCTGACGCTATCTTGATTGCAGATCCAGCGTGAAATCTTGCGTGGCCTGCAATGACATCATCATGTCAGCTGACATGATGACGTCATACATCACTGAGCACAGGATTTTGTGCAGATTCTTCAATCAAGATAGAGACGGCTGGCCTTTTGGACTCAACGAATGAGGTAATTATGATTTTATTCTTTATTTTTTACCACCTTTTCATTTTCATTGAATTTTCTCAGAAATTCAGATCGAATTCCACTTTATGGACTTTGATTCGCTCAACACTAATATAGACCCTAGCGGCGAGTGGTTGGACACAGTTTACACTGTATTGGCTGCCCTTAGTGGATATCAATTTTAGAAACTCATCATATTGTATGTTAGGTAAATAAGTTATTTATGATGTTCCTAAAGAAGAATACATTTGGCAGTTATTTTTATGTATTTTATACTTTAGGAGAAAATATTCCAAATTATTATCATATTTGCCACTGATCGGGCATCAGTGTTGAAGCTACTAAACAGTTTTAAACCTGTGGGATTTCTACTCTTAAAATATTATTTTTACTATTGATTTCTAAACTTAATGTAGTTCAGTTCATTGATTTTCATTGAACTGTAGAGTTTGATTTATTGTCCAACTAAATCTTTGTAATACATCTCTACTAAATCTTACTAGACGTGGAAATCCTTTGATTTTTTTTTTTCATTTATATTTTTGGGTTTATTCCTTTTGGGTGTATTCAATGCTTTCATTTTGTGTTCCATGATCTTTATTTCATATTTTTTATTAATTTTCAACAAGCAAACAAAAAGATGAAAAAAGACCCACAAAACCATCCCACAAACCCACAAATAGGAAGGTCAACCCTAACAAAGACCACAAAAAAAACCAAAACAAAAACAGACATTATAATAAAAAAATATAATGAAACCTCCTGTAAGGTAAGAAATACATTTAAAACAATATAATACTTATTAATTTATCTTTTTCCCATTTTATATTAAATTGATCTAATTTACTATTTATAATAGCCCATCTCTTTTCATATTGTATGGTTTTCTTTGACCCCCTAAGGATTCCCACTCTTTATTCAATATTCATTTAACCAGAATAATTTTCCTAGCCAAACAAGTAATTGTCCTATAATAATCCTCCTCTTAGGTTGAATATGATATAGTTCTAGATTCCCTTACATATATGTCTTGGTGGGGATTGGGAGGGGTGGTTTACCTTTGTCAATATCTTAACATCACCAAGCTCTGTCTGAATTGTTCCTTGTTTACATATCAGTGCAATATCTGTTTCATACATTGACTTTGGTATCTCCCTCAATTCGGCGTACTGAATAAGAGCGACGGTTCTAAAATGAAAGAAACAAACCTTTATTATTAACGCTTAGTATAAAATAGTGTTGTGTCTCTGAGTCCCTAAAGTGTGAGTATGAAGCCTCACACTTATGAACAGGGAGAGGGGGGAATAGAAATACCACTGTTTATGGATCAACCCAGTGTGTATTCTCTTCCATCTAATATGAATCCCCACTGTTGGAATCCCTGATCTATTGTGGGCTTCAGTTCCAAAGCTCTTTAGGTTCCAGAGCTAGGAGCTGACAGAAGGTGAATGTAACCGATTCCGCCTATGGAGGGATCCGTGAAGCGCCGGGCGGTGGTCCGAGTGCTACTTCCCCCCAGGCAGAATGACACTCATAATATGCCATAGGTGACACTCATTTTATGCCATAGGTGACACTCATTGTACTGTATGCCTCAATAATAAATACATTCCGATGTCCGAGAGGCCACACCACTTTACGCCTCCATAAAGCATCAATAGGTCTCTTTGATACTATAATGTAAGTCCACCTTTCTTACCTATTAGCGTAGGCAGGCACCAATGTTACATTACAGATCGGGAATCGAAAGGAGAGCGCAGTGAACATAAGACCACGCCCCCTTTCTTGTGATTGGCCGCTCTGAACCAGCGCCTTCCTCGCACCCTCGCTTCTCTCTACAAATAGAGCGTGAGCGGGCGGCCGCGCACGGCCATACCAGTGCCGGCGCGCTGCCTGAAAACACGTGCAGCGTCTCCTGCTCATATACTTACTAGTAGCGCTCCGCTCTTTCTAAATTAGTTTAGCCCAGTAACTCCTGAAGAGACAGCTATTATAAGCTTTCAGAAACGCGTCGAGTAGGGGCTTAGTTTTACCTATCTGGCGAGTTGCAAGATAGGCAGGGATCTTCTCCTACAGTCACAAGTATATGGACCTTTGATGGAGGGGATCCACTTGTTCCTAGTATTGAGCAACCCGCCTATTACCATTACTGCCTATAAGGATCACATCCCTCAACCTTAGAGGGATTAGCCCAGATACTTTTAGGCACTTCCTCTGTGGTAGGCAGTAAATAGTTTTGCCACCTAGCATCTTTCTCTGTCCCCCATTACCAGATCTCTGGATAGGACTATTAGATGCTACAAGGTAATGGGACATCTCTCACCATTGGGCTTCTGTCAGCTCCTAGCTCTGGAACTCAAAGAGCATTGGAACTGAAGTCCACAATAGATCAGGGATTCCAACAGTGGGGATTCATATTAGATGGAGGAGAATACACACTGGGTTGATCCATAAACAGCGGTATTCCTATTCCCCCTCTCCCTGTTCATAAGTGTGAGGCTTCATACTCACACTTTAGGGACTCGGCGACAGAACACTATTTTATACTAAGCGTTAATAATAAAGGTTTGTTTCTTTCATTTTAGAACTTATTCAGTATGCCTTTTCGACAATTAGACGGTATTACACGTGTGGTGGTTACATTCAGTAAGTATCTCACCCAATTCCTCAAATGTTGAAAGTAATTCTAACTTTAAGGCTACTTTCACACTTGCGTTATTTTTTTCCGGCATTGAAATCCGATATAGGGTCTCAATACCGGAAAAAAACTGATCTGTTTGATCCCAATGCATTCTCAATGGACAGTAGTCCGTTCAGAATGCATCAGGATTTCCTCCGTTCCGTCTGTTTTACGGTATTTGGCCGGAGAAAAATCCGCAGCTTGCTGCGGATTTTTCTCCGGTCTAAATTCCGGATCCGTAATGACATTACCGGATCCGGTATTAATTGCCATACAGTTGTATTGATACTGGATCCGGTATCACGGGTTTCCAGAAATCCGGATCCGTAGTTTAGTTGTGCGCCTGCGCCAGTATATAGGACGAGCTGTCGTTCAGCTTCCTGTGTACGGCGCAGAACGCCAACGGAAGTGAGAGGCTGCAGGGGGAGCTTTCTAGAGGTGAGTATATTCTTTTGTTGTTTTAAGCCCTGGACCACCAATGGCACTGCACACCAATGATAATAAAAAAATATAAATAAATATATATAGATGGATATGTGTATATATGTATATTAGGGTGTATGTATATATGTGTGTGTGTAGATATATGTGTGTGTGTGTATATATATATATATATATATATGTATATGTGTGTGGGTATATATGTGTGTTTGTGTATGTATATGTATGTGTATGTATATGTGTGTGTGTATATATGTATATATATGTGTGTATATATGTATGTATATGTGTGTATGTATATGTGTGTGTATATATGTATATGTGTGTGTATATGTGTGTGTATATATGTAGGTATATGTGTGTGTATATATGTATGTATATCTGTGTGTGTGTATATATGTTTCCCTGTCGTCCCTGAGCAGCACTTACGGATGGGGTGATTTTGCCCCGTGTGCTCTGCAGGACGCTTGGGAATATTTAATGACCCAATTTTTAATAATTAATTAACTCCTCCCCCAGCCGGTATAAGAAGGGGTTAAACCCCCACCTCCTTGAGTTTTTATTTTTGTCCCGCTATGTGTGCTGCAGGGCGCACACGCTCCACCTCCCAGAAAACAGAGTTTTTTTCCCTTATTAATCCTTTTTTCTTCTTACCTAGATCTTGTGGAGTCTGCTGCTGTTCAGTCAGGACCAGCGCTGAGGAGGTTACACTATCTCCGGTGGATTGAATCCGGGTTTCTGGATCCCTCATGGCCTCTGCTACAGGGGAAGACGTTCCCTCCCTGCGCTCCCTGGATCATCTTGCTGCCAGCGTTCCCCTGGAGCACACGGCCGACGGGCTGCGGCCATCTTGCCGCATCACAGGAAGTGACATCACAGGAAGTGACATCAACGGTCACTTCCGGTTCAAGAATAGCGCTAAATCGGCGCTTATTTTCAACTTTTTAAGCATCTCTATCTTATTTTTAAGCTAGCGGTTTGCCTTATTTTGACACCAGCACCTTAAAAATCAAAAAGGAAGTCCTTTTTTGAAGGTATCTGATAGTCCGTCCTTAGGGGCGGGAGTTAAGGGAAGGAGCTAGCACCTGAAGCGCTCTGTGAAAAGATCCTCCTTCTCCTGCAGTCATTGTGCATTTGGCTGTCATACAGTACACTTGCACACTCTTAAGTCTTAAAGTGACGGGTACCCCTTTTTTGGTTGTTAAAGGAGCAATACTATTCTAACATTGTAGGTGTAGATGAGGGCTGGATAGATCATATTCTTTGTTTTATTCGTGTGAATCATATTTAATTCTTCTTTTTCAGATGGATTCTGAGCAGAGACCTCCTGTTAAAGCCACCAGTAAATAGATTTACTGCATGCAGGATATGTAAGGACACCTTACCTGAAGGCTATGAGGTCTCAGTTGCCAGACTTGCCTAACCAGAGGAGATGGTGAAGAACCTAGGAGCCTTCATTACGAGAAGTCGTAACTTGGATGAAAAGATTATGTTGATAAGTCTATCAGAGAGGCCAGGGTTCCATCATCTG
>ONZH01024203.1:0-57262 GCA_900303285.1 Rhinella marina
ACACTGGGCCAGGTCGGGTCACTGACATCTCTAGCGCCAACAATTTGGGCATTTTAAGGATTCTGCATGTGTTTGAGTTGTTTTTACATTTTAAAGAAGACATGTCTGACCACATCTCACACACACACACAATGACAATTAGGGGTGGGGTCTATTTGCTTTCCCCCTTGCCTATGCCATCTGTGGTTGTCATAGGCAACGTGATTTTAAGGGGTGCAGAATTGTATCTTCTTTTTGTCTAGTATGGCTTGGGGTCCATGGCAATGTAGAGGAAAGAAGGTTTCCTTGTATGGTCTCACTTTACAGAGAGGTTATATTGTCTTTGGAGTGTATTGTTGAGAGGCTGTGATAGTGGCGTAATAGTGCGACTTGGGCGCGTTATATGCACCCAGACATGCTTCCCCTGCTGTCCCAGTTGCATTCCAGCAGTGTTGGCATCCTTTTCTGAGGTTTCAGGGTGGACTTGGTGACCTCCAAGTGGTCGAATTGAGATTTCCAAGTGGCGAGCATTTTTTCCCCATAGACTTTAATGGGATTCGATATTCGGTCGAATAGTCGAATTTCGCGGTCTATTCGAATCGAATTTCGAACTTTCGAATATTTCACTACTCGCTCATCTCTATTCATTACATAAAAAAGTTGACCCAATCAAGGTGGAACAATTCTTCTTGGCTATGACTAAGATAACATTGTTTTTCCATGCATGTGCAATCCAGATTGCTCCTGTATAGTACACCAGCCCTTTAAATAAAACCATACAATTCTTGGGTCCATTTTTCACCATGGATTGTTGATTAATGCTGAGGAATTTGCAGCATGCACCATTCTTATCTGTTTTCCCTATGAGACATTCTTTCAAGTGATCCCAGAAAAAAAATTATGCACCCAAATGCCATACACTCAACCCCAATGGATTTGTGTTTTGTGGACCAAAGTCAGTACAGCCATCTGAATCTGGCCTTACTGTTCGTAAAACTGAACTTGGCTTAACCCATTCACAATTAGCAAATACCATAGAAGTGACGGAGAAGATTCTGAGACAAGCAACCAAGGCTAAGAAAGAATTGCATGGCGACACCTAGACAGATTGTGAAAACTGGAATCAATATAGAGGTATATCTAATAATCTATTCATACCTAGGACATCTGAAGGAAAGTTCTCTACATCAGCATTGAAGGGGGTTCTTTATTGTAAAAGCAGTGATCCTATGGAACTCTCAGAGGATTCAGAGGAAATTGTGATGTGAAGTTGTTAAAAGAGGTTAAAGGTACTAGATGTCTTTCTTGAAAAAAAATATTATGAGTTTTGGTTACTAGATTACTAGAGATGGGCCACTGATCCAGAGATATATATTTTTTTAGTTGACATAGTTGAAACCAGGAAGGAATTTTCACCTAAATTGAAGGAAACTGGCTTATTTGCCTTTCTCTAAACCAAGAGAAAAGGTTGCATAAAATTATTTTTTGTCTTTTTCAAACCTTCTATATTATTATGTAAAAAAAGAAAAAATAGATAAAGGTTCATGTCATTATATTTAGTCATAATAACCTCTAGACCCTCCTGTCCTAAGATGCATGGGTGGGATGAGATAAAGGGGCAACAGAAGAAACCTCATATTGATTCTTGCTATGGGACTCTACATTGCTCGCGTGCATGTCCATGACTATATGATTTGGATGCTGGCTTAACCCTTTCATGCTGAAAGGTAGTTAAAACCTTCCTGCCCAGGCCATTTTTTGCTAATCTGACATGTGTCACTTCATGTGGTAATAACTTTAGAACGCTTTTACTTATCCAGGCCATTCTGAGATTGTTTTCTTGTCACATATTGTGCTTCACGATAGTAGTAAATTTGTGGCAAAATATTTCATTTTTATTTATAAAAAAATACCAAATTTAGCAAAAGTTTAGAAAAATTAGCAAATTTCCAAATTTCAATTTTTCTACTTTCAAAATACATAGTAATACCTCCAAAAATAGTTATTATTTTACATTCCCCATATGTCTACTTTATGTTGGCATCATTTTATAAATGTCATTTTACTTTTTTCAGACGTTAGAAGGCATAGAAGTTTAGAAGTATTTTTTCAAATTTTCAACAAAATTTCCCAAACCATTTTTTAAGCACCAATTCAGATATAAAGTGATTTTGAAGGGCTTAAGTAATGGAAACCACCAATAAATGACCCCATTTTAGAAACTACACCCCTCAAATTATAAAAAACTGATGCTACAAACTTTGTTAACCCCTGAGGTGTTCCACAAGAATTAAAGGAAAATAGAGGTGAAATTTCAAAATTTCAGTTTTTTGGTAGATTATTCATGTTAATAATTTTTTTCTTGCAACAAAGCAAGGGTTAACAGCAAACTAAACCTCAATATACATTACTCTGATTCTGCAGTTTACAGAAATGCCCCATATGTGGTGGTAAACGTCTCTATGGGTTTGTGGCAGTGGTCAGAAGGAAAGAAACGCCATATGGATTTTGGAGGCAGATTTTGCTAGAATGGTTTTTAGGCACCATTTTGTAATTGAGAGACCCTGACGTACCCCTACAGTTGAAACCCTCAAAAAGTGACCTCATTTTGGAACTACACCCTTCAAAGAATATATTAATGGGGTACTGACCACTTTGACCCCCTAAGCATTTTATGGAATTTGGAATCAATTGGCTATGAAAATGAAAAGTTTCATTTCTTCCAATAAAATGTTGCTTTAGCCCCAAATTTTTCATTTTCACAAGGGTTAACAGGAGAAAAGCACCCCATAAGTTTTTCCCCATTTTCTCCTGAATATGGCAACACCCCATATGTGGTGGTAAACTGATGTGGGGGCACATGGCAGGACCCAGAACAGAAGGAGTGCCATATGGATTTTGCAGAACAGATTTTGATGGATTGGTTTGCAGAAGCCATTGATTTTTATTTTTTTGAGTTATTGTCTTATGTGGGGGCTTATTTTGTGCGGGATGAGGTGATGTTTTCATTGGTACAATTTTGGGGTACATAAGACTTTTTGATTGCTTGGTATTACACTTTTTGTGAGTCAAGGTGAAAAAAAATAGCTGTTTTGGCATAGTTTTTTTTATTTTTATTTTTACAGCATTCACCTGAGGGCGCAAATCATGTGATATTTTTATAGAGCAGGTTGTTACAGACGTGGCGATACCCAATATGTCTAACTTTTTTATTTTTGGAAAGTTTTACACATTAGATTTATTTTTGAACAGAATAAAATCTTTTTTTGTGTTGCCATTTTCTGAGAGCCATATTTTTTTTATTTTTTGGGCGATTGTCTCAGGTAGAGTATCATTTTTGCTGGACAAGATGACGGTTTGATTGGTACCATTTTGGGTTAAATACGCCTTTTTGATCGCCTGCTATTACACTTTTTGTGAGGCAAGAGGGAAAATGGTTGTTTTGGCATCATTTTTTTTTTGTAGCATTCACCTGGGGAGCCATCTCATGTAATATTTTTATAGAGCAGGTTGTTACGGATGTGGCGATACCCAATATGTCTAACTTTTTTATTTTTGGAAAGTTTTACACATTAGATTTATTTTTGAACAGAATAAAATCTTTTTTTGTGTTGCCATTTTCTGAGAGCCATATTTTTTTTATTTTTTGGGCGATTGTCTCAGGTAGGGTATCATTTTTGCAGGACAAGATGATGGTTTGATTGGCACCATTTTGAGTTAAATACGCCTTTTTGATCACCTGCTATTACACTTTTTGTGAGGGAAGGTGACCATAAAATGGCTGTTTTAGCACGGTTTATTTGGGGTTTTTTTTTACTGCGTTCACCTGGCGGGGTGGATGACATGATATTTTTATAGAGCCGGTCGATACGGACGCGGCGATACCTAATATGTATACTTTTCTTTTTTCCCCTTTTTTTTACAATTTTTTTTTACTTTATTTTGGGAAAAGTGCTTTTTTTTTACTTGAAACTTTTATTTTTTTGTAAAACTATTTTTTTTTACTTTTTTCACTTTTTTTTTAACTTTTTTTCACTTTATTTATTTATTTTTTTTACACTTTTTGACTCAGACCCAGTTGGTTCTTGCAAGTCCAGTGGGTCTGAGGGCTGTATAACACACTGCAGTACACTGTATAGTGTACTGCACTGTATTTTCATTCATAGTAAGCCTGATCAGACTCCTGCCTTTAGCAGGAGCTTGATCAGGCTTAGCTATACCATGGCAAGCCAAACGCCTGTGAAAGCGTCTGGTTGCCATGGTAACCATCGGGACGCTGCCACAGCAAAGCAGCGTCCCGATGGAGGAGGGAGGGAGCTCCCTCCCTCTGTGATCCCATCAAGCATCGGGTTGCTGCCATGGCACAGCAGCGACCCGATGAGAGAGGTAGGGAGCTCCCTCCCTGTTAACCCCTTCAATACAGCGGTCCCTATGGACCGCGGCATGGAAGGGGTTTAACGGCTGACATCGGTGCCAGCACCGATGTCAGCAGTTTCAAGCAGAGTATCAGCTTTATGCTGACACTCTGCTTGCAAACCGCTCGGCCATCCTGAAGTTGAACATCGGGGAAGGCAGACAGGCAGTGCGGGTTCAAATCGCGCTGCCGCCCGCTCGCCTGTCCACCCCGTCCCCCCCTCCCCTCTCGGCCATCCTGAATTTATGGGCATAAATTATGATGTTGAGGGGGGGGATAATAAACATATTTTTAACAATATAAAAAATTCTGGGGCTCCTGATCGTCCCCCCAAAGAAGAAACATTAATCTACGTCGCTGCTGCACAAAGCCCGGCAAGCAGCGATGTAGATTTACCGTGGGCGGTCGTGAAGGGGTTAATATAGAGGTGCTGTAACATATTGATCAAACAGATGGATACCATAAACTTAAAGCAAGAATAAAATTGATGTCAAATCCGTTTTTGCAGAAATGTTTTGGAGCAAGCAAAATTTTAAATCACTTTCAAAACAGCTTGGCCATAGCTGTTTTTGTTGGTGCCATGAAAGGAGTTGGGTGTGCACAGTTGATTTGATAAACTGTTGAAATTCCATTTATTGAAAACATTTATCAATATGTATGGGTATCTTCAAGAAGAGCAAATTCTGGAGACACTACAACTCAGGCAGAATGGAGATTTCATTATTATGCAGTACGCATGAGTGCACTATACATTAGTAGGATGAAGTATGAGTGAGTTATGCCAAGTCATCCCTAAAATGATAATAATAAAAAAAAAATGAAAAAAAACTGTTTTCTGGTCAAATTGCATTCTACGAATGTGCAGGAAAAAAAAGAAAAATCAATCAAATTCTGCTTGTAGTGACCAAATGTGAAAATTGACGTTCTACTGAGTTATTTGGGATCTGAAAAGTGGTTTTGCTCCAAGTATTGATGTACCAGCTAGGTCAATGAATGACCAGATTAGTCATATCTAAAGGATCAGGTAAACAACATATTTTAATAAACCCGTAGGTTTATGTTACTGATATGGGTATATGGAAGCTGAACAACTGATGTTATAGTTTATTGATTTAACTATATGGCTATATGAAAAAATGAAAGAACTTTTTAACCAGTTCAAGACCCAGCAGACCCTCCTTCCCCACCTTCAGACTCATTTATTTGTATGGACGTCTTTGAAGGCCATAACTTTTTTCCTCCTTTTTTCGCAATGCATAGGGCTTTATTTTTATGTAATTTTTATAATGTTTTTGTTTATTTTTTACTAAGGAAAATGTATTTTTAATAGCATAAATTGCAACTAAAATATATTTTTAAAAATAAATCGCCTTTCTGTACCGAAAGTCGCTTTAGTCAAAACTTTGTTTGAATGCTGTATGGAGATCCTTTAATTTTTTTTAGCTATTTCACTTTTTGCCTCCCATAAAGTCATACAAGACCTTTGTGGGGCATTTAAATGTTTCTATTTTTTTATATTGCCAATTTCTCCTGTAACTGGAGATGACATATTAGCCCCAATTAGAGGAACAATACAGACCCCAGAGAGGTTTTTTACTGCCAAAGCTCCTATGGGTCTGCTATGACCCAGCAGCTCATATAGTCACCCAGAACCCAACAATGACCTAATCTGAGAGCAGGATGCAGTACTCCCACTTTCTGATTTCTATATACTACAGTCATGTCATAAGTTTTTCCCTATTTTGTCATGCCGGAGGCTCTCAAATTTTAAGTATTCCATATGATTGAAGCTTCTAGTCATCTAGTAGGACCCAAATATTTTTAAATAAAGTTTTGTAAAAAAAAAAAAAAAGGCCTCAAGATAAATAATAATAATAATAGTTGTTATTATTATTATTAACAAAAAATACATAGTACATTTCTTTTTGAGCAAGTGGTATTTTACACCAAAATTGGCACATTCCAAATAGTGGATGGAGCTCAGAGCAGGTTCGACAGATTTACTATAATATATGCCAGAAACAGATGAAACCTATACCTGCTCATAGCTGGTGTTTGCTTTTCTGGTGCATGAACTGCAAGGAGATTAGACGGATTTAAAATTTCAATGGCAAAGGTTTGAAGAAAATAATATTTTATCACATTTGTTAATTTATTAATAGTTTTCAAAAAGACTAAGTAGTATCAATGGTTGAAGAATGGCATTTTTGTGTCACTAAGCTCATTTTTGGCTTTATGAGAGTCAATTCAGAACTTTAATATGTAACTTATTGCAGATATGAAGACTTATCACTGCTGAGGAATAAAAAAAAAACTGTAATTCCTGGGCAGTTACACTTGGCTTGTCAAAATCTAAAATGGAGCCATGATCTGTAACATGTAACAAACTAAAGAACATTCCCTGCAAGTAATTTACATATAAATTGAATGTAACTTCATCCATAGTTAACACAAATTTGATAAGCAAAATTATTTTCAGTGCATGGTGAAGGATTTCCATTTAGTGAATAGCCTGAGTTAAATATATGCAGCATTTTATTTAGAAGTCCTTTGAGCTTTGAGATGTTATCAGAATCCATTTACGGCAAGATAGTGCACAAACACTAGATATTCTGTTTATTTTCCATCTGTGAGAAAATTAAGCTGTTTACAGGGGAAACGGGAAAATTAAAAAACATTTCAAAGGTCAGATTAAAATAAAGAATTTTTGTGTTTGAATATTCTTGGATACTTAGTAGTTTCATTGTTGTATTGTATTGCTATATAAAAAATGAAATTACAAATTACCTTATTAAAACAATGTCTGTAAGCGATCACTTCCAAAATAACGGGGCTACCAATGATCAAATTTTATGATAGCCCTTGTGGCCGACTACATTATCAATCCAGAACCAGTATAACAGTATATCACACAGATGCAGTCTAGATTTATAGACTAATGGGACAAATCTATTACAGTGTTCATAAATAGTTTGAAGAATATGTAGGGAATAGTAACATAGTAACATAGTTTATAAGGCTGAAGAAGGACATCTGTCCATCCAGTTCAGCCTGTGACAACATCATCATATCATGAGAGGAATATTTGAAGTCAGTTTTGCTTGAGTCTGCATTGTCTTACCTTATGCCACATTTATGAAATGTCCCAAGTTGTTTCATAAATTTGTCTTATCCTTAAATCTAACACTTTTGTCTAGAAAATCTTGTCCAGTTTTCCTACATTGCCCTCCTACTGGAGTAAAAGTGCAACCTTTTTGCGAGTTTTAAAAAAGCATCAATGATAAATCTGGAGAGAAACTCATTAACATAGTTAACCACACCCACTTTTCCACCCACATTATAAAGCTGGAGTTAGTGGTATACAAATGCAAAAAGTCACAAAAGCCCTATTTTGCAGCTTTTTGAAGCCAGAATTCTGGAGTGAAGTCATGATAAATCAGGGCCTTTTGGTTTAAGTGCCATATTTATGAGACTGCAACGTAGATGCAGATGTATGCAACATATTTGCAGATGTACGCACATATTTATTAGATTTTCCTCCTATATTTCTGTGAAAATTGGAGAAAAAACACACATTGTGCCCTGTTGCTTAATATGTTGCATGCTAGATTGGTGAAAGGCTGGCTTACAACATGGATGGGGCACCAATATAAATGAATCCTGTGGGGGAATGTACGCTCAGAGGTAGCTGCTGCGGACCCAGACAGTCAGAGACAAACATGAAATTGCAGGTGTAAACAGGGTTTTAGCCCTGTTCATTTATTTTAGCAAACACAGTCCAAACAAAACAAGCCTTCCTTTAGGCAAAAACAGGAACATAAAAAGGCAAAAATGACAGCAACAGTAGCTCTGGTCTCTCACCAGCAGACCGTCTGAAGACCGAACCTGACTCCTCAACTCTTCCACAGTCAACTCAGGTCTGGTCAGGCTTTATAGGCCTGTAATTAGGCCTAGATTCCATCTGTGCCTGAAGGCTTTTTCCTGCTGTGGGATGAGAAGGGGTTAATATAGAAATGCCTTCTCACAGCTGAGGTTTTGCTACCGACCGGCTTTAGTTCTAACCTCACTCACCACACATACGTGAGGAACCTAGGGGAGATATAGCGACCCTCCAGTATTTTACCTGTCACCTTCTTACAATCCCCATCAGTGTATTTTACGTATATAGAGTACAGTACTGACAGAGTAGCCAGGATAACCAGTAGGATCATGTCAAGATGACAAAAAAGTAACCAAAAAAATCATCTAAAATGATCTAGACCTAAATTTCCTGAGGAATTTAAAGGAATTTTCTGACCTTCAAAAAAATGTAAAAATAAAAACAGCATTAGTTGTTATAATAAAAACCAATACTCATCCAATCTCAATCAATCTCCAACCAATCCAGCACAGGCACTAAAGTGATCCATGATGTTATGAGCAGCAGGTGAGAACCCGCTACCCCACATGACCAACTCCCTCTGAGGGCGATGTCTAAGCACACCCCTCCTTCTTCACACGATACCTCTGATGGTGAGGAGAGACTTTCCCAAGGGGAGTATCCGGTGCTACCTCAGAGGGGAATTGGAACATGATGGAATCGGGACCAGAGTGTGAACCCACTTTACTGACCTCCAGGTGACACAATACAGCGAGTTTATGCTGGAAGGCCAGAGTCTGATCAGGCAGAAGTCAGAAAAGGCAGCAGTCAGGCCATGTCTGTAAACGTAGATCAGGGTCAGGGCAGGTGGCAATCAGTTGAAGTCTGTAAAATGTAATCCAAAGTCTGGTACACAGAATGACAAGAATCTATAGAACACCTTTGCTCAAACAAGAAACTAGACAAGCCAGGAACCTAAGAGTTGCTCAGTTGCCTTCCTGGGGCAGGAAGCACCTTTAAATACTTCCTGCAATCCAGTCATAGGCTGGGGAGATAGAGGGCGTGTACGTGCTGCTGCACACCCATGTAAGCCCTAACAAACAGTAGTGGACTCAAGCAGGAAGTAACTGTTGTATCTGGAGCACAGATAAGACAGTTAAGCTACCTGCTTACCACGCTTGTCAGCATGGCACATAGCAGCAAGAGGAAAAGAGGGAGCCCGGTGCCATGCCCGCGGGTAGGGGCAGCAGCACCAGCATGGACTGATCTGCTTGACAGCAGAAGCCGCTGATTGACTTGAGTGGACATATGCTACCTCCTTGTAAACAAAATCTAGAGATTTTGCATTGGGTTGCTGATGAATTAGGGAGTTGGAGCTAAGTCTTATTTTTTTAACATTTGAATTTTTTTTTTAGTTTTTAAAGGGCAATTGGAAAATTAAATGCAGAAAATGTTTACCATTCAGACATGTGGTCTTTTGGTCATTCAGAATCATACAAATTGTAGACATTTTTAGTGCAGGTTAGTTTGATGTCTTTAAATTAAAGGGGTATTAATATCTTGCATATTGGGGGCATATCAGTAGGATATGCCTTCAATGTATGATAGGTGTGGGTCCCACCCATACATAGAATGGAGCCCGCAAAGTGCTGGCGGGTGTACTGCGCATGCGCTGCTGCCCTCCATTAATTTTGATAGGTGTGCCAAATATAGCCGAGTGTGTCACTTTAGGATTGTGTCACTTTAGCTGATTGGCTGGCTGCATGGCATTATGGATGATCTCACGTTCTCGGGCTTCTTACTTTCACTGTGTAACATGTGCAGTCGCCATTTTGAAAAAAAAGGGTTATTACCACAAACCGCGAAGGAAATTCAGATTTGTGGCAAATCAAATTTTTCCTAAACTTCGGATTGAATTCCACTTCAGATGCTTTGATTTTCTCAACACTAACTCTAATAAATAAATATTTCATAGCGCCCATGCAATGGTTTGTCTGTGTAATGCAGAACAGACAAGTCCTCCAGAGAGATGGGACAGTCTGTACAAATGCTCTTTTAATAATTTTACATTTTCAATCACCCATATTAACTACCCCAACACAATGGCGAATTACTGCTCATTTTGTACAGTCTTAATTTAAGAAGCTCTGTTTTCACTCTTGCGTATTAACATTTTCCAGTTTAATTTTACACATTCATTTCCTTTTAGTCATGCATTGCAAGTTATCGTCAGCCTCGTGTGTTAAATTATAAATCCACAGTGACCATAAAAATAAGGCAAATCATAAATATTCTATAATGTAATACACTGAGCTATACATTAGAAAAGCAATTTCGCTATGAACTAAATGGCTGTGAACAAACAATAAGATCTCTAAGTGCTACTATCAAAAAGTATCCATCCAAAAGTAAAATGTGTTTATGTAACCAACTATTATAGTCAAAGCAATCACGGATTCATTGTGCAGTTGGTCAATTTGCTCCCTTTTTCTATTCACAGCACACTAATTCCTTTTAGAATTCACAGACTTGGCCACTTGCATCAAATCATATTGACTGGGTGCCATGGTAACAATATGAACCATGTAAAGAGCCTTTATAAAGCTGTGTTCTTCATTCTGTCTCCTAACACAGTAATACACTAGAATTTGCTTGCAGCTGATTTGTATTCAAGGCACAAGTTACTGTGTCACTCCAACAAACTGTATCCAGAGCACAAAATGAAGAAACATTAATGTTTCATGTGCACACTCCTTGTTTATTTTTTGCTCTTTAACCTATACACAGTAGATATCGGTGGTGCAGCATCTAATACAGTATAATTACCCACGGGCTGATAGGGAACAAAGGGCTAAGGAAGAAATTGTGAGGGTCCTTACACACATGAATTTTGCCGGGCATTTTTCACCAATAAAAAAAGGTAGAATATGTAACTGCGTGCATGTTTTTCCTGTCCTGTTTTGTTTTTTTCTTTTACAATTGGTTTTCTGGGTTGTTTTTTAAGCAAAGTGACTGTCTTACCAATAGTACATCCTTTATGGCTTTTTCACCCATAGAAAAGGTGATGTCAAAATGCCTGAAAATATGCTAAGAGTTCCAGCAGGCTTTTTGTTTTTTAAAAGAAGCCACAAATAAGAAAAAACAACTAATGAACAAAAACACAAGGATCAAAAAAGGATCAAAAAATGTTATATCTATATTTCCCATAGACCTTTGGTGAACATCTGAAGCTGGCATTCTTACCGCAAAAATGCTGTAAAAATGTAGGTGCAAGAAATGTCACAAAAAATGTAAAAGGGAAGAAAAAGGTCTACAAAAACCTGTGTGTAAAAACAGTCTGATGGCCAAGCGTGATTCTCTCTCTCTCTCTCTCTGTGATACTAATTTCTGGTAATTTCTAGATCAGCTTTTGTAACGCTAATTATTATTCCATAGATGAATTAACAGTTTGTATAGCTAAATTTGTATCAAGTTTGATAAGAATTTAGCTCAAAGGGGTCCGTCCATCTCAGACATTTATGGCATGTCGTTAGAATATAGGTACTGGTACTACCTCTGGGACCCACTCTTATCTCCAGAATCGATGCACTTCCCATTCATTTTAATGTCAACTGCTGGCAATGTATTGCCTGGTTATGGTGGAGTGAGACTTTTATTAGTTCTCACCCCCCTTTCCCCCTTTATTTTTTCTTTGGAACTTGCTTCACATCTTGGACATTGTTCCATCTGAGATGGTATTAGCAAATATTTTGGGGTTAACCCATTGTACTGAAGCTGCTGTTCCAATGTTAGCAATCTGCCCTCTTTCCCCACTGTTCCCCTGCTGAACTTTTTTGAAATGCAAAACATGCATGTAGGGAAGTGCTAGGATAAGGGCTAACTAGGGCTATTTATTAAAGGGAAAATTTCCGGACGGGGTCGCCCTTTTCAGGGCAGGTACTCTGTGGTTAGGTTATCAGGGCCAGTGTAGCACCCCCTTGTAGGGCATTATTAGGGATAGCTGTCCCCACCTCGTCCCACATATAGTATCCTCATCTAGCCCAGGGACTGTTTTTCTTCTCTTTTCCCGGACTATTGATGCAAGATGAACCTTCCGATGGAGTGGTAGGACAAATCATTATCATTCATTGGGTGCCTCCGTGCACTATTCTTCCTACTACATCCCTTTTTGATTAATGTTTGATCTTATTATTTCTGAATCATATCAAGAGCTATAATAATCTTTTAGTGGAATTACAATAACAGTTACGTTTTAACCACAATTAATTTTGATTACCTCCCCAATTTGATGACAGGTTGTATTGACACCTCCATGTTTGTGTCTGATTCCAAAACCAGGCACTTGTTCACCTCTTCCACATCCTCAACAGAACATGGGCAGAGTATTTCTGCCACTGCCCCTCCTTCCTATCATATGTGTTAATTGAAGCGTTTCCATACTGTATTAGAGCTGATTAGCCTGGGCAAAAATAGACACATTTTATCATACGCCAAATCACCTCAAAGGAAGCATGTGTAGAACACGTATTGTTTTGAGGTCAGACAGTGGCAGCTCATCCGAGATGCATGTTGAATACTCAGACCCTTTGAAGAGGCCACCAGATTTATCTTAGAACAGACGCTGATGCTAATGCAACAATAGATGGTGGAAGAACAGCTTTGGCATTTAATGGTCCTGTAGTTGTTAGGGACCCACACGAAGTGCATTCACACATATGGTGTAAATGCGCTCTATTATTAGGGGAGTAGCATTCATGTACACTTTTGTCCCACCTATTTAAGAGGCGACCTTGATTAAGGTGGTATATATAGGTGTGCGTGCTCCTCCTCTCGTTGGTTGCTGATGCATACAGTGGTAACTAGGAGCAGCACTCTATACTGTATGTGCAGGGTCTTCACTCCTAACCATAAATGCACAACCACATAAGTGGGTTTAGCGTAGGACCTGCCTGAACCGAGACCACCGTGGAGCTGGGTAGGTGGGCACAGATGTATTTTGATCAAAATGTATTGGCTAAGAGTCTCAGATTTTATCAATAGAGTGAGGGCTTAGTCCATATGTTGTTTGAATCTATTGTTATAGTGCATTTTGTTCCGTGAATGTTTTAAGGTGTGCCGATATTCTGCCCCTGTGAATGCATTCTTTTTGGAAGTCTGTGCAAAGCAAGTCACTGTCTCTTATGACATATGTGTGTGTATAAACAGAGATAGTGATCTGCCACCATTTAGGCATACTGTATGTTTCTAATAATAAGAAGCATAAGACACACAGTGGTGCAGTGTATTTTTAACACGTGTTTTGGGAAAATTCAACGAATCAGACAAGAAACTTTCAAAATTTCAAAAAGTACACTCATCTCTGCTCTTCTGATATCATATTAGCACTTTTTACTGTGTATGTAATAAAGTAAGGTGGTTTATTATGATTTTGGGTGTATAGTTCAATTTCTCACTTAAAATTTAGAATAAGCATAGTTTTATTCATCAATAAGCACACAGCCAGTCAGATATGGAGGCTTAGGCCTGTCACACACGACCGTTCAACATGGTCTGGTATGGGCCATGGAACATGGTCCGGGCCATGAAAGCCCGGACCGTGCTCCCTCTGAGGACGGGAGCGCACGGCGTCATTGGTTGCTATGACGCCGTTCGCTTCCTGAGGCCGCCGCTGTACAGTGAAACACTGTACACGCTCGTGTACAGTGTTTCACTATACAGCAGCGGCCTCAGGAAGCGCACGGCGTCATAGCAACCAATGACGCCATGCGCTCCCGTCCTTAGTTAAGGTTTTTGTCTATAGACTTCTATGGGTGTCTCATTCAGGATCTGTGTAATATAAATCCCAAGAGACCCTCAATTAATTTCTGTTAGTAGCAGTTCTAATAGTGGTAATTATATGAATATTAGTAGTAGTTGTGGTATGGTGCTTCAGCCTTAATAAATAGTTTAGGGGTTCTTGTGTCTGATAATTTCAAGCTACTTTTTCAATTTTTTTAAAAAGATAATCTTATGTTTTGTATTATGCATTGAAATTTACTTCCAGTTATTCATATTTCAAATTCTCCTGCCTTCTCCAGTGGACAATGACCACATTTTAACAATTCAGGGTTCTTTTCATAAGCAAATTGTGGAGACTTACACTTGTTCCTTAAGTGCAGTGATTTTTTTTAATCCAGTTGAGGTCAAATGTTCATGAGAACCAATTGTATAGATCAGAGAGCATCAGAAATATAATCTCTGGGCATTTCACTAGAGGCTATTGAATCCTGATCTTGAAGGACAGGAGAAAAGAAGGGGCTTGGTTGTCCACTGCAGACTTTATATTATGTGCTGTCGTATAGCCTTCTTAAAGTCAAATCATAGAAGTGTAGAGAGACGGGAGACCAAGAAGCCCTGACAAAGCACAACACGTGATTTGACAGTATTTGTTCCTGTATGATAATATGAATGAAATGTAGGTTGCTCATAAATATGGTGATTCTTGCCATATTTTTACTTTGCTCACAATAAGCTTCATGTAAGGTTCAATGCACACACAATAGCCAGGAGCCCAGAGACTGTACAGAAGTACACATACAAAGTATATAGAGTCCACTATATTTTTAAAACATTCTCCCCTTGTTTCTAGAAGAGAATATCTTTATAATATGGCATCTAATAAAGTAAAGGTTCTCGGTGTCAAACCATACAGAGGAACAGCAGGGCTCCATAGGCTGCTACGGGTACACACATTACCTCTTTGTATATGAGCTCTAATTTGGAGACAGCAATTTGTAAGAACTCATCCTTAGCAGAACAAATATAAAATATGCCAAGTGAACTTGCAAACAAATTAGCTGCTTATGAAACTACTCCAACTATTTAGCCCTGAAACTATTGTAGTTTTTAATTAATGGTTCATGTGTAACACTGAAAAGCTTCTTTTGTAAATGATTAGCTCTAGATCTATGCATAAGATGGATCTTTTGTAATTTATCTAAGATAGTAAATGATTAGAGCATAAATCCAGTTTACTATTGCTTTCATGGCTTACATAGGTATAGTGTTATTACATTTGAAAGCTAAAATAATATTAGCTAAACATTTCCTTCTTAAAGGTGTGGTCCCACATGAAAAACCTCTTCCCTTTTTGATATACAGTACAGACCAAAAGTTTGGACACACCTTCTCATTCAAAGAGTTTTCTTTATTTTCATGACTATGAAAATTGTAGATTCACACTGAAGGCAACAAAACTATGAATTAACACATGTGGAATTATATACTTAACAAAAAAGTGTGAAACAAATGAAAATATGTCTTATATTCTAGGTTCTTCAAAGTAACCACCTTTTGCTTTGATTACTGCTTTGCACACTCTTGGCATTCTCTTGATGAGCTTCAAGAGGTAGTCACCTGAAATGGTATTCCAACAGTCTTAAAGGAGTTCCCAGAGATGCTTAGCACTTTTGCCTTCACTCTGCGGTCCAGCTCACCCCAAACCATCTCGATTGGGTTCAGGTCTGGTGACTGTGGAGTCCAGGTCATCTGGCGTAGCACCCCATCACTCTCCTTCTTGGTCAAATAGCCCTTACACAGCCTGGAGGTGTGTTTGGGGTCATTGTCCTGTTGATAAATAAATGATGGTCCAACTAAACGCAAACCGGATGGAATAGCATGCCGCTGCAAGATGCTGTGGTAACCATGCTGGTTCAGTATGCCTTCAATTTTGAATAAATCCCCAACAGTGTTACCAGCAAAGCACCCCCACACCATCACACCTCCTCCTCCATGCTTCATGGTGGGAACCAGGCATGTAGAGTCCATCCGTTCACCTTTTCTGTGCCGCACAAAGACACGGTGGTTGGAACCAAAGATCTCAAATTTGGACTCATCAGACCAAAGCACAGATTTCCACTGGTCTAATATCCATTCCTTGTGTTCTTTAGCCCAAACAAGTCTTTTCTGCTTGTTGCCTTTCCTTAGCAGTGGTTTCCTAGCAGCTATTTTACCATGAAGGCCTGCTGCACACAGTCTCCTCTTAACAGTTGTTGTAGAGATGTGTCTGCTGCTAGAACTCTGTGGCATTGACCTGGTCTCTAATCTGAGCTGCTGTTAACCTGCAATTTCTGAGGCTGGTGACTCGGATGAACTTATCCTCCGCAGCAGAGGTGACTCTTGGTCTTCCTTTCCTGGGGCGCTCCTCATGTGAGTCAGTTTCTTTTTAGCGCTTGATGGTTTTTGCGACTGCCCTTGGGGACACTTTCAAAGTTTTCCCTTTTTTTGGACTGACTGACCTTCAGTTCTTAAAGTAATGATGGCCACTCATTTTTCTTTACTTAGCTGCTTTTTTCTTGCCATAATACAAATTCTAACAGTCTATTCAGTAGGACTATCAGCTGTGTATCCACCTGACTTCTGCCTAACACAACTCGTGGTCCCAACCCCATTTACAAGGCAAGAAATCCCACTTATTAAACCTGACAGGGCACACCTGTGCAGTGAAAACCTTTTCTGGTGACTACTTGAAGCTCATCAAGAGAATGCTAAGAGTGTGCAAAGCAGTAATCAAAGCAAAAGGTGGCTACTTTGAAGAACCTAGAATATAAGACACATTTTCAGTTGTTTCACACTTTTTTGTTAAGTATATAATTCCACATGTGTTAATTCATAGTTTTGATGCCTTCAGTGTGAATCTATAATTTTCATAGTCATGAAAATACAGAAAACTCTTTGAATGAGAAGGTGTGTCCAAACTTTTGGTCTGTACTGTATGAACAAGATAGAATCATAGAGGGAATCTCTTTCTGGGGAACATAGTTTAAACACATTTTACAAGGTGTTTGGAAGTACTAACGTCACTGTCCAATGCATAGTTAGTGAACTCCAAAGCTTAAACCAGTCTTCCAAAACCATTTGAGGTGGTAGGAAGCTAAGGCTACCTCTTGTTCTTTATCAGAGCCAGCCGTGAGGCCAGATGGACTTTGCTACTAAGGACCGTAGTACAACTGGTGCATGCACACTAATGGCAGACCATCTAGAATGAACACATGTCTATTCCTGGAAACAGCCAGAAGAGTCAATATAAGCAGAAACAGCAGCCACTGGGTTAATCCAGAAATAAACCAGAATTCAGTTTAACATGAGAGTAAATAATGTGAGTAAATATGTGATACTGAATATGATATAATGATGATATATGAATGATAAATAAATGTGTCACTAGCCCAACAAATAAAAAAGCTATAAGTGTTAAACAAGTGTTTGTAAAAACAGCTTAACTGTGTCTAATCCTAAAGCTCAAAACCAGTTACGCTGACAAGTCCACTTTATGGGGTGTACCTGGATTACTATGGCTTTTAACATACATGAGCCAATTTTAACAGATAGGCTCATGTAGTTGCTTGCCTCATGTCTATCGTTACCATATTTCTTTTTTTAGTTTAGACTCTACTGATCCGTTTTCACCATGTAAACCAATCACTTCAGTGTGTTTCCATCCTATATATAGCTGTCATGGAGCCCTGAACTCCACTAGAATAACTGAATACCTATTTGCATGATCTGTTCTAAACTATGGTCCACAACTGGGTGGCAATCCCTACTTGACTAAGTGCATGGGGTACACGTGGGGAGAAAAAAATGGACAAAAATAACAAATGTAGTGACAGACAGGATCAAGGAAAAATATACCAGAAGCAACAAGCAAAACCATAACTAACGAACTAGGTAAAAACCAGGAGACACAATCAGAGCCAAAATCAGCAATTAAGAAAAGTACGATATCAAGCTGGATCAATACCAAGAAGTTGCATCATGGTCCAAATTGTCAGGCAGAAGCAGAGACAAAGTCCAATCCAAGGGTCAGAGATACAGATAGCAGCATATGAACACAGTAGGGCTAGTGAGGCAATAACAGGAGATACACCATTCACAGGCAAACTGTGGCCAGCAGGTTGCTTGTTTAAAAAGGCCACGCTTCCTGGTCACATGATACTCATGGTGTCATGTGGCCAGTGACGTCAGCGTGCCTAGCATGTGAGTGCCACCAGTAATTGGCTGGCCTGTCTTCCTAGCAACTGGATGATAGCTTCACTATGGAGAAGCTTGTCTGCAGGAACATGACAGTAGCACTTCCTGTGGCTGTGTCCAACCAAAACCCATGATGCACTTCTCTTTCCTCTGCCACAGCTCCAGTACTGACCCTAACTGCTAATTTATGGCTCCTCCCATCCAACTATTTACATAGACACTCCCCATCACTGACCCACTCATGGATAGAACATCACAGGAAGTAAGAAAGAGCAGCAAGAACATGGTCATGTGACCACAGCCCACAACAGGAGAGGAAAGCAAGAAATACATCAAAAAGTTAAAGCTACCTTTATTTTAAAGGATGCTAATTCAGAGGAGTGTTTTAAAGGATGTTGATTCAAACTGGAAAACTCCTTTAATTACCAACTACACTAAATAAAATGTTAGTTTTGGGTAGATTTTTAATTTATTTCCTCCATACATCAAATCACATTGAGTGAGGGACAAACAGAGAATGATATAATAGGTGTGAAATGTGGTAAACCTAATGTCTTAACCTCAGAAGTCTAAAATTTCCTGAGAAAAATGTTTACTGCTACTACTTAAGGACTGAAAATAACACAATCTGGATGAACAGAGATGTACATCAGGATTCTGGAGAAGTATGACTTTTATTAATCTCCCAGAGCTCAGAGAGGCATTTAATGGGAAACAACTTTTTAAATCTGTCAATCCCATCAGTCATTGACTGGCAAACCACATTCTTGACAAGATAATGAAATGTGTCTGATGTCAATAACCAACAATCTATCTATTGAATTGTACTATTCTGCACAACTGCTTTCATGGGGAAGTCATGCAGCAAAACTGCTAAGTAGACAAACATAAGGAGCCAGTACCAGATTGAGGTAAGTCTACGTGAATAATTACTATGCGACCTTAATGGGAAAATCATAACATTTTAAAAGAATGCGTCTTATGGTATACAAAGTGAAATGATCTGCCTCAGAAATCAATGTGAAAGCAACTATTACATGTAGCCATTTCCTGCATGTAGCTGATGCTATTGTAGCTAATTAGATACTCAAGTTCTTTCAGCTAAAGTTTTTTTTGCATATTAACTAAAGTGTTTTATAGCAATATTTAGCATATGAAGAGCCTAGTGGATTTGCAGAGGTGGACCTTATCCTTTTATAGAACTGTCCAGACTATTTTAAAGGATATTGATGAAAAATGAAAAACCCCTATAATGGATTAAAAGGCCACATTTGACTTTCGTGAAGGGCTCTTGTGCCTGCATAAGAATTATTTGTTGTTGGCAGAATATCTCGTGGAAACAGTGAATGAGCTGCCGACATTAATGTGAATAAATGCAGTCACAAGTGATCCGATTTTTCATGTGAATATTAATTTGGGCAATTATCCTTCTATATGAAGGTGGGAACACACTGCTACCAGCTACCTCTGCCATTACCTTATCTCCACTGGGAAAAAAGATAGGTCATATTGAAGTTAAACATGCCTGACCCTTTTCTCCTTTAGTCAACACCTGTACTAAGTTGGGACATCCCCATTGCGCATTTGATGTATGACCATATTGTTTAAAGCAAACTAAAACTTTTGAATTATTGAACTGTTTATTTTGGACTATTTTCTTTTGCACTGCAATACCTATGTTAGTTAAGATATTGTGGTATGTTCATATAGCCATTTAACACCACTGATTACACAAATTGCCCAATATTTACTATTGTGGCTGAGCCTATGTTCTGATTTATTTTGCATTAAAATTGGAGTGTTTTTGGAGCAAGTTGGAAGATATCATTTTAGACATATTGTATTTATTAAACAAGTAAGCAAAAAAAAAAAACACATCACTGCCCCTCATATGCCAAAGGGAATATGAGGGGCAGTGACTTTGTGGAAAAAGTATGTGCCAAAGTAAGCCAAACAATAGGTAGTATAAAGTTATACAAAAGTAACTATGGATCAAATTTATCATCCAGCCAACATTACTGTGATAAATTTGGCAAAGTATACGTATATGTATAGTACCTTCAGTAGCTGTCAGCCAAACACTCATTTGGCCAACAGCTTTCTCTCTCTCTCTTGATCCCACCATGCATATACTTGCTCAGTTCTGCTAAGTGTGTATGGGGAAAGAGGCAATGGCTAACTGCTGGGGAAAAAAAAGGACTGGGCTATAAAATTCAAAGCACCTGATACTTTTCTCCCCCAATATCAACTATCAGAACAAATTTGGGAGACATACACAATAGTCTGTTGCCCTATCCTGCTGAAAATGATGGTTTTGGTCAAAAATAGCCTTATGTGTATGTCATTTGCCTCATTGTTATGTAATCAAAAACTGAAACTTGAAATATTACCTAAGTAATGTAAAAAATAAATGCATGGACATAAATGAGGTCATAATAACAACAGAAGAGATATGTGAACATTCCAGTAATTTGTTCAGAACATTTTACTTAAAAATGTAATTGTGTGAAATACCGTTTTCTATTTCACTTCAGACTGTCTGGCTTTAAGCCTGTTGAAGGACTCTGCACGAAGCTTCTTTAAACCTGATAGAAGAAAACAAAGGTCTGTACTCAGCTTCACAGCAAATATAAATTCAATGTCAAACACTTCAAAATCTATGATGGTATGGGAACTTTCACATACAAATAAGCACTAAAAGGCTTCATTTATGGTGAATATTTTTTGTTATTGTTTCTTGAAGTGTTTCGATAGTTATTGTTAAAGGTGTTATCCGGTATCGTAAAAAAAAAAAAAGGAGCCACCAAGATGCTTATTGAGGGAGGAGAAGCTACTGGATTGCTGGATTGGCAGGGGACTGAAGAGATAAGGCTGAGTTCACATCACCGTTTAGGCCTTGTTCACACGTCAGTTATTTGATCAGTTATTTCCATCAGTTATTGTGAGCCAAAACCAGGAGTGGAGGCTACAAAGAAATAAGATATAATGAAAAGATCTGCACCTGTTCTGATTCTTTGACCCAAACCTGGGTTTGGCTCACAATAACTGATGAAAATAACTGATCAAATAACTGATATGTGAACAAGGCCTTAGCTTTCCGTTCTACTGATCCATCAGAAGAAGGGAGAGAGAGACAAAACAAAAAACAGGATCCGGGAAAAAAAAACTGATCCTATTACATCAGTTGTCATTAGAGATGAGCGAATCATCAAAAATTTGCTTCAGCGAATATTAGACAAATTCCTGACAAGATTTGTTCTTAATCCGAATTTATTTGGTCGAATCTACGTTAAAAAAATAATCATTGTTTTGCGAACATACCTGCACAAATTCTGAACGTACAGTCAGCGTAGTTAAAAGTACGCAATACGTAAGCATTAGCGTACAAAAGTGTGTACGAATTCTTAGCGTACTATTGACTCGTGAATGCATCATACTCACGAGGCTAGGCCGCAGCATACAGTCTTTAGAGGCAGTCCATTTGAGTATATAATTCCCAATCAGATAGTATAACGATATGGTAGGGCATTCGTAATCATAAACCAAAAAAAACTCTACCTATTAAAACATAACATTTAATGAAATCGATAATAAAAATCCACAAATGTGGATGGAGATAATCTCTACTTGAGAAAACTGGCAGATTGAGGGAGTATAGGCGAGGACCAACAGGACAGAAAAGACAACACAGCACTGACCCTAATACGGCCCTTTTTATGGCTGTGCCCAGGGGAACACCCTGATGGTAGGTGGCCCCTGTCCTCGTACCTAGGCCTAACTATCCCTGAATTTCCCTCACAACATATACATACAAAACAGAATACATAAACAAAAACATGCAAAACAGTCCCAGGATGTCAAGGTATCCCGGTTTCCCCACACTTGGTTCCTCAGGGGACAGATATATAGGGACAGTTCAATGAAGATAGATACACCAAACAAAAACACAAAACACTACACACCTATTAAAGCGTCTGGGAACGAATAATAGATATGATAATTACAATACCATGCAAAGGTTACCTAGACTACATGTTAATTGTTAGAAGATATCATAGTAATAGTACACAAAAAAAACTCTCCCGCCGATACTAGCTATACATAGGAGGTCAACACAAAACGTATCCAGATAATTACCTTTGTATGTATGCGTACGTTAACACGTGCATTTGTTCATATTCGCACAATGCGTGCGTAATATAATACAAAAACCCTGTACGTTAGCACGTGCATTTGTTCATATTCGCACAATGCGTACGTAGTAACGTATCAACCATCAATGCCCAATATTCACCCTGCCTCTGGTGTTTGTGGCTGGTGTGTATTATCAGGCAATTTATATATATTTCAATTTATATGTTCACAATACTTAACATGCTACTGAGGAGGCGTGTATTCGCACATATGTACACCCTGTCTCTTTGATGTTTATGGCTGGTGTGTACATTACTTAGGCAATCCTGTTGGTCCTCGCCTATACTCCCTCAATCTGCCAGTTTTCTCAAGTAGAGATTATCTCCATCCACATTTGTGGATTTTTATTATCGATTTCATTAAATGTTATGTTTTAATAGGTAGAGCAGTCCATATGAGGTAGAAAAGTAAGGTGCTCACTGCTAACTATCCAGCTAAGTGCATAATTTACTAAAAACACTGCTCAATAACTGCATAATAGGACACATACATTGCAGTACCGGAAAAAGAATAAACACAATGGGCTAAAGTGCTTGAACGTTGCTGAACCGGTATAAACAGTGTAGCTAAAATACAACAAAGACATAAGTATGCAAACATTTTAGTGCAATCAACTTCACATTTGCAAGCATAAAAGGCTCAGATATACATTTGAGTCTCTCCTTATGGCTTCTTGGCATAATAAACCACTGGAACATATAGTCCAAAATTCAATTGTAATCCACGTGAGGAAATATTGTAATCCAAACAGGTAATGTGTAATCCACATGGATAATATAAAATAGCAGAAAATAGAGAACCCTTTATGCAAAGGGGGCTCCCAAATAACTTGAGAAGGGGGGGGGGAATAGGCGTGCTTAGGCGCAACTTGGAATTTTCTGCAGAATGGGGGGAGTCCTGACAGCCATGTCTATCTGGGTGAGAGTCAAACGGGGGCAATACAAACTAAACAAACAAACCCCAAAAGTGCCAACTAGCTCTCACTCATCAGGTGCAGTCCATGGTGTGGCTCCCATAGGTTCTCTTGAAGTGTCCTTGAGACAGCCAGTAGTTGGGTTCCTCAAATGAGGGACCTGAAGTCCTCCTCGCTCGAGCTGCTACTAAATGACATCAGGGGATGCTCCTGCCTCTTGTAGCCACGCTTGCTGCCGTGGTGGAACTCCACTGCCCTCCTCTTCCGGAAGTTGGACTTGACCGGGTCCGGGTGGTGGTCACGCAGCAGTGGAGGCAAGCTTGCATCCAGAGAAGAAGCCCCAGCTCCCCTGGCTGCTGCTGGCTTGATCTTCCAGGGTAACTGGTACTGGTGGATCACCGTGGATTGGAACGTAAATGTAAATGATGAAGTTGTCAGCTGACCCAGCTGAAAGGACTGTGGTGGCGGTGGTGGCAGTCCAGGGATCAGAGGCTCCGACTGTGGCTTCTCCTGAAGTGGACTAGCATAGTGCAAACATTTTAGTGCATGGAATATCACAAGCATAATAGGCTCAAGGATATGTTTGAGTCTCTCTTTTCATCTGACACTCGGCATGAAACTGGAACACAGAGTCCCGAACTTCAATTGTAATCCACATGGGTAAATTGTAATCCAATCTGGTAATAAAATAGCAGCAAATATATTAAAAGAGTACCCTTTTTGTTTAAAGGGGGATGCCAAATAACCTGAGTAGGGTGGAAAAAGGGAATTGACATGCTTAGGTGCAACTGGGACGTAACTTTTTCTGTAGATGGGGGGAGTCCTAACAAGCTATGTACATCTGGTTGAGAGCAAACGGGGCAATAAAAACAAGTTAACTTAAAACAATTGCCAACTGGTTCTCACCCGTCAGAAGTAGTCCACTTTGTGGCTCCCATAACTCCTTGTAGTTTCATTGTTTAGCTGACTGTTGAGGGGTCCCTTAGATAAAGGATTGGAAATCCTCCTTACTGCTGCTGCTACTAAAACACATTAGAGGTCGCTCCTGCCTCTTGTAAGCCATGCTAGCTGATGTACTGGAGCTCCACTGACCTCTAGTAGAGGATTCTGGTAGTGACCGAGTGGTCACACTGGCAAGTGTTGTGACAACCCAAGCCTTGATTTTGCTGGATCCTACGGCTGACGCAACAGGAGTAAGAACCTCTGGCTTCATGAGGTCAGGTAGTGGTCTTCCTCTAGCTGCTGCAGTGGCAGAGGCCTCCATCTTCCAAGGAAGCTGGTACTGTACTACCTTGGGCTGGTAGGAGAAGGTTGTTGTAGTTAGCTGTCCCACTTGAAGAGAGGTTGGTGGCGGCAGACCTGGGATCAGGAGCTCTGGCTGAGGTTGGCACTCAGGGTGCCATCTTCCATCTCCTGGAGGCAGCGTACGTGGCCTATGGCTGCCGTATCTTCTGGCCACACTTCAGGGGTTAACACGGGTACCAGAGCCTTGGCTAATAGCGTCACTCCAGTGGCAAAGCGCCCCTTAGAAGACTTCATAGGGGTGTACTCCACTTGGTCACCAGCATACAGGCTATGGCGGGGTTGTGGCACCGAGCGTTGGCCCACAAAGTACTCCTCTGCGGTCTCATCATCAGCGAGGACCCCACTTCCCCGTTCTACAGAAAACTACATGACGGTGCTTTTTCTCCGTTCTAATTTAGGGTCCCCTGTCCTGGAATGATCCAAGACTTGTATTACCCAATCCTCGACGGCCGTTTTGTAATCCCATAATGTCAGGGCATTTGTGGTCACCGCAGCTGGGACGATCTCTTTTTTCCTCAAGGAGTAATCCTACTTCTTGGGCGGAGCGGGAGCCCCGGGCGCCTCTGGTGCACCAGCCGGCGTGGCGGACACCACTGGTGTCTTCTCCGGTCTTGGCTTAGGAATCCACTGGTCCACATAAATCTCTTCTGGCTCCTCTTTAACCTTAGGGATATCGCTACCCCAATCCATTTCTGCCCAGTTGGGGTGCAGCTGCTTCGCCATCTTGCACAGCACACTTTCTCTGGGTCTCGAACTGGAGATGGAGGCGGAGCTACAAGGGAAGAGTCATCACTCTCTATACTTTCAATGGTAAGCTCCCGGGAGTCCCGGCTTACCGAGCCTATTAGAGCAAGCCCTTCCCACTAGGTCAGGTGACAGCTTTCTTCCTGGGCTTTTTGCCGCACGAATAACAAACAGTAAAAGTTCGCTAATTAACTGAATCCGTACGCGTCAGCGTATAAAGTAACTTATATGTAGCATTAGCGTACAATTAAGCGGACAAGTACGTAGCGAATGTGTAGAAAGCTTTAAGAACATTTTCGAATCGAACAAAGCGAATCTAAAAAAATCCAGAATCTCAAAAAAGCAGAAAATTTCCAAGATTCGTATCAAATCTATGAAGCGGCGAATAGATTCGCTCATCTCTAGTTGTCATCTGTTAGAGCCATTTCCGTCTGAGATCCGTTTTTTAGACGGGGAAAGAACGTCATGCATGCAGTACTTTTGTTTCCATCTAAAAAAAAAAAGGATCTCAGATGGAAATGGCTCAAACGGATGACTACTGATGCAACAGGATCAGTTTTTTTACTGGATCCTGTAAAAACGGATCCCATGCAATCCTATGCATAACTGATGCAACAGGATCAAATTGTTTTACAGGATTCTTTTTTTTTTCCTCTCTTTTGCCTTCTTATGGATCAGAAGAACGGAAAGCTAAATGGTAATGTGAATGCACCCTAAGTAGTACTCTCTTTAATAGATTGATTTTAATTTTGAGAGGGACCAGGAAGTACAGACTGGCAGGAGACCCAGGGAGCATTGGAATTGGAATAGCCTGAGGAAGTCGGCAGATTGCTTACAAAATGCATTGTGTCAGGCAAAAGAGCTTTGTCACTCCCTTCCCTGTCAATCAAAGCATCCAGGGGGGAGCTAGCCACAGAAAGGAGTGGGGTTTGTGTGCAACAAGAGCATTGATGACACCCTTATTGTACAAATACCTAATTTGCATATAACAAGTATCATAACTTGGGAATGAAGCCTCAGATCGGGGGGTGAGGTGGGGTTACAGATTCCCTTTAAAACAGGTGAAAAAAATGGTTTCATACTACTGATAAGTACAAAGGAGTAGGCCAGTCAAAGGTCACTAGCACTACATTACTTAAAATAATTCTACTACCAAAAGTTTTACATTTCTTGGCTTGTCTTGTTGCCAAAAGCAATACTTAAAACTATTGAACTATAACAAAATAATTTGTCTGGTAGGAAAAGTAAATCTAGAAGGGGAAGAAGTATTTCACACCTTGAAAGGAACTTTATTTACAGACTTTGAATTATACTATAGTTTAGTGGAAGGTGAATGTAAAGATGTACAATGCAGACCCTTTCACTTTTTTCATATTTTGGTATGTTGTGGCCTTTGTGGTAAAAAAAAAAAAATGATTAAAGTTTTCTCATATCAATCTGCACTCCATACTGTATAATGAAAAAAAAAAAAAAACAATACTGACAAAAGTATTCATACCCTTTGCTTTACCCTTGGTAAATTCGGTTAGACAGAATTTGGAAAGACATACCCCTTTCTTCATAAGGTCTCACAATGGACAATGGAGAAACCAAGCCATGAGGAGGAAATAACTGCTCCTAGATCTCAGAAACAGTATTGTGTGGGTATATAGCTATGGAGAAGGGTATAAAAACTTCTGCTGTCCTGAATGTTCACATGAGAACACTGACCTTCATAATTCTTAAATGGAAGATATTTGGAACAGCCAGGACTCTTCCTAGAGCTGGCCACCTCACCAAACTAAGTAATGGAGAGAGAAGGGCAGTAGTAAGAAACATGATCAATAATTCAATTTTCATTCTGGCTGAACTCCAAAGATCCTGTGTGCAGATGGAAGAAACTTTCAGAAGGTCAACCATCACTTCAGCACTATACCAATCTTGGATTTATGGCACAGTGGCCAGAAAAAAACTTCTCCTCAGTAAAAAAAAAAAAATAATAAAGTACACAAAAGCCCCCTGGAGTTTGTAAAAATTACCAAAAGTACTCTCAGACTGTGAGAAAGAAGATTCTCTCATCTGGTCAATCCAAGATTTCTTTTTGGCCTCAATTCTCAGCATCATGTCTGGAGGAAACCAGACACTGCTCATCACCTGCCCAATACCGTCCCTACAGTGAAGAATGGTGGTGACAGCATCATGCTGCGGAAGTGCTTTTCGGCGGCTTGGACAGGAAGACTAGTCAGGGTTAATGGAAAGCTGAATATAAAAAAGTACAGATATATTATTAAAACCTGATCTAGAGTGCTCTGGAGCTCAGAATGGGCTGAAGGTTTACCTTCCAACAATACAAGGACCCTAAGCACAAAACTATGATAACACAGAAGTGGCATAGGAACAACTCAGTAAATTGAGTGTCCCAGCCAGAGCCCTTACTTGAAACCAATTGAATTACTCTGGAGAGATGTGAAATGACTGTTCACTGACCCAGTCAACCTGACAGAGCTTGAGAGGGTCTGCAGAGAAGAATGGCATAAAATCCCCAAATCTAGGTGTGCAAACCCTGTGGCATCATACCCAAGAAGACTATAGGCTGTACTCGGTGCCAAAGGTGCTTCAAGTAAGTACTGAGTAAAGGTTCTGAATACTTAAGTCCATGCAAATTTTTAGTTTTTTCTTTTCAATAAATTAGCAAAGAGTTTGAGCATTCTGTTTTTACTTTCTCGTTTTGGGGGATTCAGTGGGGAAAAACATTCGTTTTTATTTAATTTTAGCATAAGGCCATAACATAACAAAATGTGAAATATGCGAAAGTGTCTGAAGACTTTCCGAATTCATTGTATATTGATTAGAATAGGGGTTTCTTTATAATTTGACAGATATCTGGATTGGTGGGGGAGAGGAGATAAATTGCAATATGATACAGCTTATGGCACATGATAAAATACACTGGAGAATATAGAGGTGTTATAAAGGTAGTTGCAGTTTTGAACAACAGGCTTAGAAAACACTTTAGGGGAATTCCCAAGTTATACATTTTCAGTTAAAGATAGTAAGTTAATTGATTCTAAACTAATCAAATTTGACTTGGATGTTCCAAAAATGATAAATTCTGAATCAATTTTTGCATTAGCCATTTTTGGGATCATAAGACAGGAAAGGTGAAGAATAATGATCACATGACCCCAGACGGTGTTTTTGTCAACTGATTCAATAGAATTGGACCTGAAACAAATCAAATCTGAATTGAATTTCAACAAATTTGCTTATCACTAGCTAAATATGGAGCTTTGGCATGGCTTTATAAAAGGCCTTGATATGTTAAAATGGCAATTACTTATTATTCCATTTTTTCTTTATGTGCAACTCAATACATTTCATTTTCTAGAAGAAAAATATAAATTGAAAGTGATGTTTCAAATTTATGATGACATTTGCAAAAGGGAGAAGAGAAAAGAACTGAAATCCAAGGAATATGGACTATTGTTAAATTGGAGTTGCAGAAAAGAGGTTATAAAAATTCAACAAAAGTGGTCTCAAGGTAGAGCTAAGTATAAATAATTCAATGGCTAAATATTAACAGAGATATGAGACATATTTCCAAGAACTATTCTGGATGCATACACTTCATGGTTAACCACAGATTATACTATGACATTACTAAATCGATTGATTGAAGCAAAACAGCTGATTGCTTAAAATGTAACTTTTTTTTATATTGACCTTGTGCACCTACTCTAAAAATCCTCCAGGCTCCATCAATATTGAGAACAAGTACAATTTCCTTTAAATACTGTTCTAGATGTTAAAGAGGTTGTCCAGTCCCAAAATCATAATTCTTTTTCTGTGCTTCTAACACCCCTCCCCATGCATACATATGCCCCAATACCTGTTTTTCATGTCTGAGCTTTCCTTCCCCAATGGAAGACATCACATTATCCTGGCAGATCTGTTTACTTTCTCCCCTTCCTGTTTTGCTGAATACATATTTTATTGATACACAAGCCTGGCTGCACTACACAGTGATGAGTCACAGGCTGGACACGTGGCTGATCGCTATGCTGTCACTCCTGCACAGCGCTTACATTGCGCTGTGCAGGAGTCAGTACAGGCTTCACATAGAAGCCTGTACGATACAGAGACTGACGGCCGGGCAGCAGGCAGTCCCGCACTAGCGCACTAGCATTCAGCCTAGTGCGCTGTAAACACTGCCGTCCGGCATTTTCTCCAGTAGGAGGCGGTGACGTCACTCGTGACGATCCGTCTCCTGCTGGAGAAAGGAAGAGAAGAAGACGGACTTCAGCCAGAAGACAGAAAATCCATCTGGAGGGACCATGTGACCGGGAGGTAGATTTCAGAACTGGATGCACTGTGGAAGGTAAGTATATGACCACTAACCTTCCCTCCACAGGTTAGATTTACCCAGCAATTATTAGGTTTAGACCAGAGAATCCCTTTAACTTACAAAAAGTACATGGACATTTTTATTAGGGTTATATTTAGAAAATATATGATTTCTGATTCAGTGATTTTATAGCCAGATATATTAGTTCTTTGCAAATGGTTATCTCCCTTATTGGAAGATTGGAAAAGGAAAGTTTATAGGGTCATGCTAATTAAAAAATGTCACCTCAGTATTGCAATATTTTCAATGAAATTCTGTACACGGGTGAAGTCATTACTATTAGGGATTGAGGAAATGGGACAGTGACTTTAAGGTTAAGTAAGTATTGTTCCTTTGTTTGACTTGATCAGAAAGATCTGACCCTATGGCACACAGGCAAGATTGATTAGCCATATTGGCCTTAATCGTTTAAAAAAAATGGAAAAATGATCTTATCTTTTTTTGTCAAGCCTTTAAGATTAAACTATTTTGGAACCAAACATCTCTAAGGACATCTGTCAAGATGCAAATGCTGATTAGCATGTTGTAAAGGTCCCTGGAAGAGATGACTAAATTCCCTCAAATTTGTTTCACGTCTGGATCCGTTGAAACAGTTGCAGATTTGATTCTGATTTAAATAAAGTTGACTCAATTAAAAAGTGCTTACATTGCCCTCAAAAGTTGTGTATGACACTTTGAGGTCTCTCATGGCTTTATCCAAGCACTTAAATGTCAATAAAGCATTAGTAATGTGATGGTGACATACATGACTAGGGGTAAATGGATGGTACCCAGTGGTAATAAACTGCTTGTTTTATAACACACTGTTATAGTTTATTTTTAGATTAAGGCCTCTTTCACACGACAGCATTTTTTGCGGGCTCCGATCCTCATTTTTCACATGAAAAATGCGGACCCATTCATTTCTATGGGTCCGCAAAAAATACTAAGAGCATACTGTGTGCTGTCGCATCCGTATGTCCGTTCCGTAGCCCGCAAAAAAAAATAGAACATGTCCTATTCTTGTCTGTTTTGTGGACAAGGATAGGCATTGTTACAATGGATCTGCAAAAAAAACGATGCCATAGGGACGACATCCGTTTTTTTTGCGGATACGCAATTTGCGGACCGTAAAACACAATGTTCGTGTGAAACTAGCCTAACACATGGTTCATAAATTATGCTTTTTTGGTGGCAAATGCCTTTTTCTCTGTCTTCTAACCTGTAAAATGACCACCATTTTGAGAGTTTTGTCCGAATTAAATAGCAAAAAATTCCAATTCAACTGGAATCCAAAATTTGTGGAAATCTGAGATTTGATTAATTTTCAATTGTTTCGCTCATCTCTAATCTCTGATGAGAATCTTTTTGCACAGTTTAAGGAGGCATAAGTTAGACATTTTTGGCAATTTAGATAGAGATTGAGGTGGAAACAAATCACAACTCCTTTGTATGGAACTTAGGAAGCACAGTTGATTGACATGATGGTTTTGGATCTTCTTGCTCTCTTCTCACAAAGTGGTTCTTTTCACTCTCTTCTCCATAACATGTCCTAGTAAAGGCATAGCTTGCACTTTATAAACTCCATTTCTCCTCTCATGTTTCTTTGTTCCTATCATTTATAATTCTTTTGAAGCCACCTTTTCAAACATCCTAGTATATTAACTATCAAAATGTTTTATAATTTTAGATGAAAGACTAAAATGATTTTCTAACATGAAAAGAGAAATTTGGCAAGCCCTCTAAAGGGAAAGCTTAACTACGCTTAGTATGTGTTGCTGAGAAGATAGTGTTCTCAGTCATTTCATTTTCAATACATGTAATTATGGCAAAAAAAAATGTATTTTACTTTTCCATTTCAGTCCAGCCCAAAGATGTCTAAAAATTACAATAATACCATTTTTATAACAAAGTATGAGCACATGAAATTTTGCCTGATGATTAACTGTAATTTAATACTGACAATGTAATCCACCTAATAAAAGTGAAATATCCATTAATAATGACACAGACATGGGTCAAGTGGGGCTGTCTGCAACAGTTTGTGTTTTTGACTACACATGTTAATCTTTCGATTAAATCGTAAATGTACAAGGGTGAGTCCAAAATTATGCACTCTAGATTTAGAATTTATTTTAATCATCTTTCAGAAAAGGCAAATACATTATCTTTTAAAATAATCTCCCTGATTTCAATATACCGTATCCATTGGTCAACAAGCTTTTGTCTTTCCTTATTTAAAAAAAATAAAAGTTTTAGGCTGAGCTGCGAGCCATGAATGTGAATTATTGCATAGACAAAACCAAGGCTGCTTCGCAAACAATTTGACTCTCGACAGAATCAGTTCATATAAACACTCAATATTGTCATCAGTTGTGGACATGCATCCAGCTGCTTCCTCGTGGCTGACACTTGTAACTGTCCTAGAACATCTCTACCCATCCTCACTTCTTTGTGACACAACACTTTCTCCATAACTTGTATAAACTCTTCAATATATATCAGCACCAGACATACCTACAGACAACAAAAAAATGAATCATAGAGGCGGCATCATCTAGCAAGGGTTATTTCTACCCTCACTTCTAGATTCACAGCTACACTGCTCAGTGCTGCTATACAATGTCCTCCATGTGTCTGCTGCTTCAGAGGGTGTTCTGTTGAGAGATAGGGGGATAAAATCTCCTGTTCTCTGTGTGCTGTGTAACGAAGACATAAAAGCAGCTAGTCTCCATTCACTAGCTGAGGTTTAAGGCTACATGCACACGACAGTGAAAAAAACGTCCGTTAAAAACGAACACTGTCAGTTTTTCATGGCCATTTTGCATCAGTGTGTGCATCCATTTTCTGGCCGTGTGTCCATTTTTAATGTCAGTTTTGCATCCGTTTTGTATCAGTTTTTCATGTCCGTTAAAAACGGACATGAAAAATTGATGAATTGGATTGGCAGTTATTTCTTGCCCCCAACTATAATCATGACCCCCATGATGCCCATAATGTCCTCCATAGTGCCCCTAACTAAAATAATGTCCCCCATGGTGTAAATAATTTTTTATAGTGTCTCAGCTAAAATAATGTCCCTCATGTAGGCCCCCTGGTAAAATAATGCCCCCCATGTAGGCCCCCTGGTAAAATAATGTCCCCCATGTAGGCCCCCTGGTAAAATAATATCCCCCATGTAGGCCCCTTGGTAAAATGATGTCCCCATTGTAGGCCCCCTGGTAAAATAATGTCCCCCATGTAGGCCCCCTGGTAAAATAATGTCCCCCATGTAGGCCCCCTGGCAAGATAATGTCCCCCATGTAGGCCCCCTGGTAAAATAATGTCCCCCATGTAGGCCCCCTGGTAAAATAATATCCCCCATGTAGGCCCCTTGGTAAAATGATGTCCCCATTGTAGGCCCCCTAGTAAAATAATGTCCCCCATGTAGGCCCCCTGGTAAAATAATGTCCCCCATGTAGGCCCCCTGGCAAGATAATGTCCCCCATGTAGGCCCCCTGGTAAAATAATGTCCCCCATGGTTTAAATAAATGCCCCCACAGCTGCTTTTTGATGATTAAAAAAAAACAAAAAAAACCTCACCTTCTCCACTTGCTCGTGCTGCAGCAGTATCTTCTCTCACCCACAGGACCTGCCGAAGGACCTGCGATGTGAGCGATGACGTCACTGAATGCGCCAACGTGATGACGTCACCGCGCATAACGCAGGTCCATCGGCAGGGCCTGCTCAATGAAGACTGGAGACTGCACTGTGCGAGCAAGTGGGTAGAGTGAGTGGCCATATGGTACCTGTTTTTAACGGCCGGTAGACGGGAGCACTCCTGTCAATCGGCCGTTAAAAATGGCCCCATTTATTTCAATGGTGCAGTCGGGCCGTGAAAATGGGCCAGAAATAGGACATGTCCTATTTCTGGACGGACGCTATTCATGGGCCATTAAAAAAACAGCCATGTGAATAGCCCCATAGGCTGACATTGGCACAAAAAATGGCCACGTGACGGCCGCTACTTAGACGGCCGTCACACGGCCATTTTTCACTATCATGTGCATGAGCCGTAACTGACAATTAGAGGTGGAGCCTGCAGAAGGTAAAACTGATGATAAATGCAACATGGAAATCATTTAATGACTAGATATAGTGTAATTTCTCATGTACATATGCATGAGAGCTTATTCTGAAAAGTAAAAAAAAAAAAAACTTTATCCGCTTCCTTACTAGAGTGTTTCCTCCCCTTCCTTACCAGGCAAATTTTTCCCTTTTAGTCATGGGCCTATCTATCGGCAAATAACTATTTAGGTTCTGTACTAACTAGTGAAGATCGAGCACCCCGATGCTCGGGTGCTCTGGCCGAACACTAGGTGGTGCTCAAGTGCTCGACTGAGCACCCGAGTATAATGGAAGTCTATGGGAGAAGACCAGGCACCCCCTGCTCTGCAGAGGGGAGGTTGTCTGGTTGATAGGGAAACGTGAGAAAATGGTGGAAACACCACTGAAATGGTTAGGGAACAGCATGGGGAGGATGTCTGGATGCATCTTGGACTCCAAAGTCGCTGGTATTCATGATGATGTCTGACTATTATGCCAATTTTACGGAATGACAAAAATACCCCCCCAAAACACAAGATAACATCGATTTTACTGGAAATATTGTTAGGAAACATATATTTTCTTGTACGTTAAGCGCAAGTACTGCAAAAAATTACACGGAGGAGGCACTCCGATACAATCTGTATATCACATAAAGGAGGGCCTCATTCACATTGTGGTATAATTGTGGGACTCCTACGCTCATAAAGCCTATGCACAAAGTAAAAGGGCTGCCAAAAATTACAAGGAACAGGCACTCCAATACCCCTTTTATTACACATAAAGGAGTGCATGAGACACACCCTTGAAAAATTTGGATTGATGGCCTGCTGCTGATACTCAAAAACAATAGGGGTGACGTGCTTTTGCTGAGCTGACCATGTAAAAAATTATGGGTGACAGGCAGCTCTGTGTAAAAAAATTATGGTTTACATGTAGCAGACTGACGTGTAAAAAATTATGGTTGACATGCAGCAGAGCTGACCGTGTAAAAAAATTATGGGTGACATGCAGCAGAGCTGAGTGTGTAAAAAATTATGGTTGATATGCAGAAGAGCTGAGTGTGTAAAAAATTATGGTTGACAAGCAGCAGAGCTGACCATGTAAAAAATTATGGTTTACATGCAGCAGATCTGAACGTGTTAAAAATTATGGTTTACATGCAGCAGAGCTGAACGTGTTAAAAATTATGGGTGATATGCCGCAAAGCTGACCGTGTAAAAATTATGGTTGACATGCAGCGGAGCTGAAAGTGTTAAAAATTATGGTTAACATGCAGCAGAGCTGACCATGTAAAAACAATTATGGTTGACATGCAGCAGAGCTAAACGTGTTAAAAATTATGGTTGACATGCAGCAGAGCCAAACGTGTTAAAAATTATGGTTGACATGCAGCAGAGCTGAACGTGTTAGAAATTATGGTTGACTAGCAGCAGAGCTGACCGTGTAAAAAAATTATAGTTGACATGCAGCAGAGCTGAAAGTGTAAAAAAATTATGGTTGACTTGCTGCTGCTGAGCTGACCGTCAAAAAAATTATGGTTGACATGCAGCAGAGCTGAACGTGTTAAAAATTATGGTTGACATGCAGCAGAGCTGACCGTGTAAAAAAATTATGGTTGACATGCAGCAGAGCTAAACGTGTTAAAAATTATGGTTGACATGCAGCAGAGCTGACCGTGTAAAAAAATTATGGGTGACTTGCTGCTGCTGAGCTGACTGTCGAAAAAATTATGGTTAAGGCACAGAGGGATTTCTGAGGACGTTGACACGGTCAGCTAGGTACTCCTTCACCATCTTCCAAAACTTTTCCCTCCTTGTGACACTACGGAACTTTTCCACATGGAGAGCGTCCTTCTTTATTGTGAGCAGTGAGCTTTTTAGCACACAGAAGTGGGATGGTAACGCTGATAATTGCATTATCGCCACTCACTATCTGTGTAGATTCATCAAAGTTGCATAAAACCTCACAGAGGTCAGACATAATTGCCACTCGTCGCTTGGGAAGAGCGGAAGCTGACTGGAAAGGCGCCGACCGTGTTGCAGCTGGTATTCCACCGCAATCCTTGGCGTGGGTAGCACCTGTGCCATCCCAGGGTATGAGTCGCTCCCAGCCACCACGACATTCACCCAGTGTGCCGCCAGGGAAATGTAGCAACCCTTGCCAGAAGCGCTTGTCCATGTGTCAGTTGTTAAGTGGACCTTCCCAGTAAATGCGTTGGTCAGGGCACGGGTTATGTTTCTGGACACATGCTGGTGTAAGGCGGGACCAGCACACCGGGAAAAATAGCGGCGGCTGGGGACTGCGTAACGAGGGTCAGCCGCCATCAGGCTGCGAAAAGCCTCGGTGTCCACCAGCCTAAACAGCAACATTTCCAGGGCCAGCAATTTGGAAAGTTGCGCTTTTAGTGCTATGGCCTGTGGGTGGGTGGCAGGGTATTTGCGCTTGCGTTTAAGTGCCTGGGGTAAGGACATTTGAGCGCTGCGCTGGGACACTGTAGTGGACGTGCTGGCTGATGGTTCTTGCAATGGTCCAGATGCAGGGCGGGAGGCATCTGGGCCTACGTCTTGGACAGCATGTAACAGAGGGAAAGAGGAGGCAGTGGTGTGACCTGCAGACACAGATCGTGGACCCAGGCGTTCGGCCCACCTTTTAGGGTGCTTTGCTGACATGTGACGGATCATGCTGGTGGTGGTCAGGTTGCTGGTGTTTATGCCCCTGCTCATCTTGGAACGGCACAGGTTGCAAATTACAATCCATTTATCATCAGCACTTTCCTCAAAAAAACGCCAAACTGCAGAACACCTAACTCTTGGCAGAGGAGCTTGCTGCTTGTTGTGGTTTGCCTTCTCCCTTTTGCCACCCCACTTCATCTTCCAGCCTGTGGCGGTGCTGCGGATCCCTCCCCCTCTGTACTGCTGTCCTCGCTCGGCTTACCACCTTCCCAAGTTGGGTCAGCGATTTCATCGTCCACCATCTCCTCTTCTTCTTCCTCACTCTGTTCCTCCTCCTGACATGGTGAGCTAACAAGAACCTAACTTAACTGCGTCTCATCCTCAACATCCTCTTGAGGCACTAGTTGCCCTTGACTTATTTGCAACTGTGTTTAATCATCATCAAGCACCTCGTGAGAGCTACTTGCCGTTCTCCACCGTCATCTTCTTCAGACTGTGTTTGCTCAATAGGTTGGGAATCAGGGCACAATATCTCCTCATGTCCCACTTCAAGCGGCCTTGGCGAGAGGCCCAAACCAAGGAACGGTGATAAAAAAAGCTCCTCGGAATATCCAAATGTGGGATTAGTTCTTTGCCCAGACTCTGCATGGTGGGAGGAAGGAGGATCAGGGTGAGGATGCGGTTGCCCAGTCTCTTGGCTACTGAGACTGGACTTTGTGGAAGAGACGGTGGTGCTTAACCGACTGGAAGCATTATCAGCTGAAATCCAACCGACTACCTGCTTGCACTGGTGTGGCGACAAGAGTTGTGTCTTGCGCTGCCCTGCAAACTGTGACATGAAGCTAGGAGTTTTGAATGACTTTGTTTCTTAGGTTCTGCCAGCAGGCACAGTTTCACCGCGCCCAGAGCCATGGCCTCTGCGTTCACGATCAGCAGCACGCCCACTTCCCTGTTCCTTACTGCCCGCCTTGCGCATATTACAGTATATAGTATATACAGTACAGACCAAAAGTTTGGACACACCTTCTCATTCAAAGAGTTTTCTGTATTTTCATAACTATGAAAATTGTAGATTCACACTGAAGGCACCAAAACTATGAATTAACACATGTGGAATTATATACTTAATAAAAAAAGTGTGAAACAACTGAAAATATGTCTTATATTCAAGGTTCTTCAAAGTAGCCACCTTTTGCTTTGATTACTGCTTTGCACACTCTTGGCATTCTCTTGATAAGCTTCAAGAAGTAGTCACCTGAAATGGTTTTCACTTCACAGGTGTGCCCTGTCAGGTTTAATAAGTGGGATTTCTTGCCTTATAAATGGGGTTGGGACCATGAGTTGTGTTGGGCAGAAGTCAGGTGGATACACAGCTGATAGTCCTACTGAATAGACTGTTAGAATTTGTATTATGGCAAGAAAAAGCAGCTAAGTAAAGAAAAACGAGTGGCCAACATTACTTTAAGAAATGAAGGTCAGTCAGTCCGAAAAATTGGGAAAACTTTGAAAGTGTCCCCAAGTGCAGTCACAAAAACCATCAAGCGCTACAAAGAAACTGGCTCACATGAGGAGCGCCCCAGGAAAGGAAGACCAAGAGTCACCTCTGCTGCTGAGGATAAGTTCATCTGAGTCACCAGCCTCAGAAATTGCAGGTTAACAGCAGCTCAGATTAGAGACCAGGTCAATGCCACACAGAGTTCTAGCAGCAGACACATCTCTACAACAACTGTTAAGAGGAGACTGTGTGCAGCAGGCCTTCATGGTAAAATAGCTGCTAGGAAACCACTGCTAAGGACAGGCAACAAGCAGAAATAACTTGTTTGGGCTAAAGAACACAAGGAATGGACATTAGACCAGTGGAAATCTGTGCTTTGGTCTGATGAGTCCAAATTTCAGATCTTTGGTTCCAACCACCGTGTCTTTGTGCGTTGCAGAAAAGGTGAACCGATGGACTCTACATGCCTGGTTCCCACCGTGAAGCATGGAGAAGGAGGTGTGATGGTGTGGGGGTGCTTTGCTGGTGACACTGTTGGGGATTTATTCAAAATTGAATGCATACTGAACCAGCATGGCTACCACAGCATCTTGCAGCGGCATGCTATTCCATCCAGTTTGCGTTTAGTTGGACCATCATTTATTTGTCAACAGGACAATGACCCCAAATACACCTCCAGGCTGTGTAAGGGCTATTTGACCAAGGAGGAGAGTGATGGGGTGCTACGCCAGATGACCTGGCCTCCACAGTCACCAGACCTGAACCCAATCGAGATGGTTTGGGGTGAGCTGGACTGCAGAGTGAAGGCAAAAGGGCCAACAAGTGTTAAGCATCTCTGGGAACTCCTTCAAGACTGTTGAAATACCATTCAGGTGACTACCTCTTGAAGCTCATCAAGAGAATGCCAAGAGTGTGCAAAGCAGTAAACAAAGCAAAAGGTGGCTACTTTGAAGAACCTAGAATATAAGACATATTTTCATTTGTTTCACACTTTTTTGTTAAGTATATAATTCCACATGTGTTAATTCATAGTTTTGATGCCTTCAGTGTGAATCTACAATTTTCGTAGTCATGAAAATACAGAAAACTTTTTGAATGAGAAGGTGTGTCCAAACTTTTGGTCTGTACTGTATGCAACTTTGTCACAAGTACAGTAGTGCAGATTTTTATTAAGTGTAAGATCAGAAAAATTTCACCGAATGTCAAATATTTAGAATGAGCAAACGTTATAGAGCAGCCGCAAATTAGGAACAACGGCCTAAAGTAACGGTAGAAAAAATAGCAACGGATGTCAGGTATATAGACTTTTGAAAGGTTCTAATACACACGCTGTTCACGTAGTGGTAGTGTCAGGCACACTTGCGTCCTTTTTGCCCCAAAAGAAAAAGAAATTCAGCCAGATATAACAATGGACTTTTGTGTCTTTTGAACAGAAATACTAGCCCTACCTAGCCAAATTTGATCCCTACAGTATAAGTCCCTCCTTGCGCAAGTTAAACTGCAGACGCAAATGAGGAACTGTGACCTAAATTAACGGTAGAAAAATAGCAAAGGATGTCAGGTGTATAGACTTTTGAAAGGTTCTAATACACACGCTGTGCACGTAGTGATATTTTCAGGCACTTGCCTTCTTTTTGCCCCAAAAGAAAAAAAATGCAGCCAGATATAACAATGGACTTTTGTGTCTTTTGAACAGAACTACTAGCCCTGCCTAGCCAAATACTATCCCTACACTACAAGTCCCTCCTTGCGCAAATGTTATACAGCGAGACGCAAAAGAGGTGCTACGGGCTTAACAGCAGAAATAATAGCAAAGGATGTCAGGTATATAGTGTACAGAGAGTATCATACAGCATGCAGCAGCTTCACAGGTGGCGTTAATGGCAGGCCACCTAGCGCTGTTTTTAACACCCCCAAAATAAAAAAAAATGTTTGCCAGCAAGATATAATAGCCCTTAAAAGGGCTTTTGGGTCTTTTCTGAGCAAATTCTATCCCTGCCTAGCGTTCTTCTGTCCCTACTCTATCTGCCCCTGCTTGCAGCAGCTCTCCCTGGCTCGGTATGAGCCGTTCACATGTCACTGGGTTTTTTATAGCACCCGATGACGCATTCCTGGCCAGCCAATCACTGTAATGCCAGTAGCTAACATGGCTACTGGCATTACAGTGAATGCCAGTACCTTCCCGCATGCTAATTGGCTATTTAGCATGCGGGGAGGGGACTCGAGTATGCCGCTCGAGCACACGCGCCGCCATGTTTGGCCGAATAGTGTATTCGGCCGAACATGTTCACTCATCACTAGTACTAACCTATATGTACTTGATATGATTTTTCATGGGAAACAACATTACTAAAACCATTCGTTTTTACTGTGAAAATGGACACTATTTGTGTAATTCATCTACTGGCCGCAAGACTTCAAAAGGATACAGAGCATTTTGGTGGCCAAATTTTTTTATTGCTGGTTCTATGGCACTATACTGTAAGTACAGATGTTGGAGAGCACTAAAAGTATTTACTCCCCTTCCTTTCCACGCCAATTTATCCCTTATAGTCATGAGCCTATCTAACAGCAAATAACTATTTTATTTATGTGCCAACCTATATGTATTTGATATGATTTTTCATGGGACAAAACATTACTTAAACTGTTCGTTAAACCGTTCGTTTGTACTGTGAAAATTCATCTACTGTATGTGCTGTATTTCCCTCTGTCTGGGCATTAGACTACCCTGGCAGGTCTGTTTATATTCATAGGTTCCTGTTTACATAGCTGCTCTGCAGAGTGATGAGCCACAGGCTGGCTCCACCCACCACACTGATCGTTCTGCGGGAGCTCTGCCCACTACACCTCCTGTGGCCATGTTATGACACCCATACATAAATCTTACCAGTCTATTTCTTACTAAGTTTCTAAATCAAATCATTGACAGTCCATAAACTCTTCCCTCACATCTCCAGAGTGAAATAAACAGATTAAATCAGCAAGCTAATCCTATCATCTATGATACTGCCTGCTGTGCCTGATACTTCTGCAGCCTGTTGTGTGCAATGCTGCCGGGTGAGCGAAATATCTAATCCCATCTTGTATAATACTGTCAAGTTTGGTGTATCTAAGCGTATCATGTCAGATACTGTCTGCTGTGCCTCTATATCTAAATCTATCATCTGTGATACAGTCTACTGTCCCTATATCAAAGATTCTCATGTGTGATACTGCCTGCTGAAGTATGTATCTAAGGTCTCATGCACATAACGTATCCATTTTGCAGTCTGCAAATTGTGGATATGCAAAATAAGGATCGTGTCCACATTTTTTTTGCAGATTTCTATGGGTTTGAAGTCCACATTTTACGTCAGTTCTGCAAAAGATAGAACATGCCCTATTCTGTTCCACAAATTGTGGACTTTGAACCCATAAAAGTCAATGAGTCTGTCAAAAAAATGTGGATTGCACACGGAGAGTACACTTTTTTAGCGGATCCACAACTGGCAGACTACAAGACGGATACAGTCATGTGGCCTAATCCTATCTTTTTTGGCTCTGCCTGCTCTGTTTATTTTGGCCTATCATGTGTGATACACTACGTGATACGACCATGATCAGCCCGGGAAATGCAGTCCATGTGTCAGCTGCATCTCCCAGGCCAACCACACTCTCCTGACCCTTACTGACAATATCACAGTAAATTATGATACAGCCTGTCTCTTATCTGATCCTGGGGTATGTATAAAACATAATGTGAGTGCACGACAATGACTCAGCGGTCAGATAAAAACTGTTTGTATCATACATTACTATTATACAGGCATTGCAGGTCAGAGGAGCCGCGGTCAGCCTGGAAAATGTAGCCGACACATGGACCATGATTCCTGAGCCAATCACAGTCTTTTGAATAAGCCCTATGACTCATACTGAGCCCCCATAGAAGTGTCATCCACAACGCCTCCATAACAGTGACATCCACAGAACCCCCATAACAGTGACATCCACAGTGCCCCATAATATTGATATCCACATTGCCCCCATAACAGACATCCACAGTGCCCCCATAAGTGACATTCATAGCACCCTATAACATTGATATCCACTATGCTCTTATAAGTGACATCCACAGTGCCCCCAAGTGACATCTAGAGTCCCAAAGTGACATCCACAGTGTCCCCCAAGTCTCATCCACAGCTCCCTCCTAAGGGACATCCATAGTACCTCCCAAGTGACATCTACAGTGTCCCCTTAACAGTGACATCCACAGCACCCCCATAAGTGAAATCCATAGTGTCCTATATAATTGATATTCACTGTATTCTGATAACAGTGACATCCACAGTACCCCCAAATCTCATCCACAGCTCCCCCTAAGGGACATCCACAGTACCCTCTGAGTGACATCCACAGTGCCCGCAAGTGACATCCACAATGCCCCTAAGTGACATTCAATGCCTCCAAGTGACATCCACAGTGCCCCCCAAGTTACACCCACAGCATCTTCCTAAGGGACATGCACAGTACTCCCCAAGTGACTTGTACAGTGTCCCCAACTGACATTCATGGTGCCCCCAAGTGACATCCAGTGCCCAAAGTGACATCCATAGTGCCCCATGTGACATCCACAGTGTCCCAAGTGACATCCAGTGCCCCTAACTGACATCCACAGTGCCCCCCAAGTGGCATCCACAGTGCCCCAAGTGATATTCTGTGCCCCCAAGTAACATCCATAGTGCCCCCCAAAGTGACATGTAGTTCCCCCGAGTGACATCCACAGTGCCCCAACTGATATCCACAGTGCACCCAAATGACATCCATAGTGCCCCCAAGCGATGTTCACAGTGCTTCCAAATGACATCCAGTTCCCCCCTAGTGACATCCACAATGCCCCTAAGTGACATCCAGTGCCCCCAAGTGACATCCACAGTGCCCCCAAGTGACATCCACAACTTCTCCCTAAGTGACATGCACGATACTCCCCAAGTGACATCTACAGTTCCCCAAGTGACATCCAGAGCCCCTAACTGACATCCACAGTGCCCCCAAGTTACATTTACAGTGCCCCAAAAGTGACATGTAGTGCCCTGAGTGACATCCACAGTGCCCTCAACTGACATCCACTATGCCCCCGAGTGACATCCACTGTGCCTCCAAATGATATCCAGTGCTCCCAAGTGATATGCAGTGCCAAGTGACATCCACAGTGCCCCCAAAATGACATCTAGTGCCCCCGATTGACCCCCCAAAATGACATCCATAGTACCCCAAAGTGATATCCACAGTTGCCCCGAGTGACATCAAGTGCCCACAGTGACATCCACAGTACCATAGTTACATCCACAGAACCACCCAAGTGACACTCACAGTGACCCCAGCATAGAGACAGCACAGAGGTTGATCACTATGCTGTCACTCATGCACAGTACTTACACCATACCGAATAGATGGCTGGCAGCCCGCCATATGTGCACTAGTGTGCAGGTGTCGGCAACAAGGAAGCCTGGCAGGAGGCGATGAGGACCCAGAAGCCTTGAAAGCCCTGCAGAAGGGGTCACGTGAGCATGAAGTGGATCCTGGGAATGCCTACACTGTGGAGGATAAGTATAGCTGTCTTAATCTTCTCATCACAGCTAAAGGTCAAGAAAGAATTTTGACCCTGGAGCCGGAGGACCTCTTTAATGTTGTGTGTGTGTAGGTATGTTTGTGTGTATATGTGTCCATTACACAAGTATTTAAATAATACTCATGCTTAAATTAGGCAGTCAGAGCTTTTTCAATTAAATTGCAATATCTAACATGAAGCGTCTCTAATAGGCATGATTGAAATGTAATGAGCTAGCCTAGATAATTAAGTAGCTATAAAATAATGTCTAATTGCTTCTTAATATGGTGCCAATTAATTTTCCATATTTCATTTATTAAAACGACAAAATGGATGAAAATGTTTAACATGCACCATATTTTTGGCATAGCTTTTAAGGTTCTCTGTTCTTAGGTAAATTAAGCATTAAACAGAACATTTTTAGTTAAAATATAAACAGGCTAAACAAGTGCTGCTTTATTCTTGTCTTACTGAAGGACCTTTTTTAATGTTAAATACTTAGAAGTTTATTTTATTTTATGGAATATGGTTATTTAAAAGGTTACTGAGACTAGAAAATTTGAGTTTTCTTGTTTTCCCATAAAGAGTGCAGCTGTTGGCTATGAGTTGTATCTATTATTGCAACTCAGACTTAGTCATTCATATACCATTTTTATTGAAATTGAAATGTTTTACATTATTATTTATTACCATATTATAAAATATACGTAAAAGTGTTTTGCTATGTATTGTGTGTTATTGGGATCAAAGAACATCTTGTCCATAAATATTGGACTCCTTTAGCTTACTCTGTGGGTTTATTTTTCATTATTTATTCTTATTGTTATTTATTTTATTATCTATTTTATAAGGCTTTTATATGAGTCTTTTAGTTATGACTATAAATGTTCCCTTTCCAGGAAGTGTGACTTATTATTTGTGATTTTTAGATGTATAAGCAAATGAGGATTAGAAGTTGATGTGAGTTGAATGAAATCTATAAATTCTCATGACATCCTATCTGAAAATCAGAATATTCAAAGACTCATCAGTTTTTTGTTGTATTTCCCAGATTATGTTAGCTGATACTGCTTGCAGCTCTTTAGCAGTGATGCTGCAGATAGTATTTGTGATGTTTTCCTTGAGTTCAGTCAGGGTAAGTGGATTGTTGGCGTACACGTTCATTTTTAAAGTCCCCCCCAGATAAAAATCACATGTGGACAAGTCTGGGGAACATGGTGGCCCCTTGCTCACAGTTAGCTCCTCCATTTTTCTTCTGGTGTTAGTTGGTTGTAAAACTGTTCAAAGATGTCCAAGTAAATTGCGGTATTCACAGTTCATTTGAAGAAAATTGGGCCCACTATTCGTGTTCCTAACACTGCACACCAAACGCCAATTTTCTGGTTGTGAAGTGGTGTTTCATAAGTCAAATGAGGATTTTCAGAGGACCAATAACTCTATTCTAGGAATTTACATGACCTGATAAATGAAACCAAGCTTTGGCCATCAGAAAGTACAGCAATGGGTCCAAATGTCTGTCAGCAATCATTATTAGCAACCAAGTCCAGTAATTTCTGTGTTTAATTTTGTCGGACTCTTTCAGTAACTGCACACACGTTATTTGGTACGGTTTCAGGTTCAGAGATTTCAGCACTTGCTGACATGTCGTTTGTAATACACCAACTTGCTGAGACAGTCTACGAGTTGATTTTTTTCAGGCTACTTGCAATCCGCTGCTGAATTTCATGTACAACTTTAGCTATTCTGATCAATGGAGGCCTTGGTTTCTTCATGTTTGCAACAGAGCCAATTTGATGCCATTTCCGAACCAGACTCTGAATACAATGTTTAGCTGGTGGTTTTGCTCCTGGGTACTTGTTGGCAAAGGTCTCTTGCGTTTCCTTAACCGATCTGTTTCGCACACAGCCTTCCACAATCACTATTCACTGTTCCAGGGAGAACACCATCTTTCTTACACAATAGGCCACATTTATCATACTGAATAATAAATCAGTCTTAGTTACCCATAACAACCAATCAGAGCTCAGGTTTCAGTTCCTACAGGGCTCTGACAACATGAAAGCTCAGCTCTGATTGGTTGCTATGGACAACTTAGATTCACTATTAGGTAGTTTTATTAGAAGATATTGGAGGCAGGCTACTTTTAAGTGGGCCACCCTGTATATTGATATAGTAACCTTCTTTCCTCTAGATGTAAAGGATGACCCCCATCACTGTAACAGTCCTGCATGCAGCCTTTTCAATTAAGGTTCATGAAAATTATAGAAAGAGCTGATAAATGCCTTCTTAAAATATTAGAATTATTTTTTTAATAAAATTTATATTACATGGGCTATGTTCACATTAGTGTAATAGCTTCTGTTTATAACAGAATAGATGCTGTGCTAGATATGTTTTCCAAAACGATAAATACTGACAAACCTGATGGTGTCTTTAAGAACAAGAACAAAGCCTCAGAGTTATTCAGTGTCCAGATGTTTGAGTAAGAAATTAAAAAAAAAAAACTTAAAAAAAAAAGCTAAATGTACTGGAATGTGAACCTAGTAAACACTTTGTGTAGAAGAACAGCAGAAAATAAACTGAGATAATACCTTTTGGAAAACAGTACAGATATTGTGCTGAAAAATATCTTGGGTGGATTAAGAAAAGTTGAAAAATATTGTACATGAACTTCTAAAACTTTCACCTTTACAACTGTTAATGAAAAAGATCTCTAACTAAAGAGGTTTAGATAACAAGACCAATAACCTGCAATTAAATGATACCTTTAGCTTTTTTTTATGTCAATAACTCACAGTAGCAATACCATCCGAAACTTGTTTAATACTTAGACAGTGTAAAGTTAGACTAGACAGTCTAAGAAGTGCCAGGTTTATCACAATGTCTGGTGCTGGATTATAAATTTAGCAAGCCTTTAGACTAAGTTTATACCACCTATTAGTTGGCTTGCTTTTTCCTAGGCGACACATTCAAGTGAATGAGGCTGAGCGAGATACCAAGCACCACAGCGATACAATGTACAACGCTGTGCTTGGTAAGCTTTGACAAGGTAAGGGCGCTAACAAAAGCGCTGGTTCCTTCACAAACAACTGATCGGTGGGGTTCCCGGGTGTCAAACCCCCACCGATCAGTATAAAAATATCAGAAAACCCTTTTAACTTATAGTTGTATTTGGAACAAAAAGTTTCTAAGAAAATAAGGTGCCTTCACCCATGGCAAATTCTGTATCAGAAATTTTTACAAATTAAAATCTGTGTCATTTATTTGAATTAGGATTATGGATGAGCATATTGATTCATACAATACAAATTGATTTATTTTATCAACCAGAGGTAATCTCATACTTTGCTTTCTCACGCCTGCACTTGTTGCTCTGAGTTTCTCCATTTGCTTCTTGCCAATACAACCCCATCCAGATGAATGAAAATGATTTCATTCATAAAGTTCTGCAACACAATTTGCCATTTGTGAAGGCACACTTTATACATTTTTATTAGTACATCTGCTTTCAAGATCTCTTCTTCCTGTCTTTCCACAATAACCCTCCTATGTATTTCTAGCCAATGAAAATGAGTGCATTGTTATGTATGTGATGGAATAAAAGATGCAGGACTGGTTATAGTTACAGTACAGTTCTCAGAGTTTTGTAATTTAATGAGCCATACAACCTTGTGTCCATCACATAACCAAGTGATATAGAAAGTTAAGTGGAGAATTTAGAAAACATTCATTTTCAAAGAATAACCTTGATTTGTTAAAATTGTAATACCTCATTTGCAGTTATAGGGGTTCACTGAGACCAGGAACCCCTTTTAATAATGTCAGGCAGGGTGCAGGGCTTAAAAAACAGATTCACAAACATTGCAGTGCCAGTGTGGAGCTCCCTTCTCAATGGACCAGAAGTGTGACATACCATCATAGGTATGAGTCAATCAGTGGTCTCAGTTGGGGAAACAGTCACATATTGTGTCTGCAACCATCACCATTGAGACCACTGAATGACTGGTGACGGTGACTGTTGGTCTAGCTGGAATTGGAAAGGGAGGAGAAGGATGCTGGCCACTGGAACTAGGGCATCAGTGACAGGTGAGTCTGTTTTTTTAAATCCCTACATCCTGCCTAACAAAATCAAAGTCTAAAAGAACCCCTTCAAGTCAAATAAAGGATTCTTTTTTTGATGAGAGTTCATTAACAGCTACACAACAAGCTTTGTACAATATGTGCAGATGGGAAAACATTACTTCAGTAGCATTTATGTACAAAATCAGAAAATCTTGAAGCTTTAAAGATATTGGTCAAATGAAAATATCATGGGGATTAAATAATAGTGCAGCAGATGGAGGCACCAGAGCTAGGTAAGAGAATATACAACAGCCCAGAAAAAGTCATATTTTAAGTTTTTTTTTTCCAGAATGACCTTTTAATCCTATAAAGACAAGGTCTAAAAAAGTCTGGTGGTTTATCGGCCCTAACCTTTTTATTTTTTGGGCTATCAAAATAATTTTTGCTACTTTATTTTTATGAAAGAAGTTTGTGTACACTTTTTTTTTTACAAATTACATCTATTTATTCTTTAAATTTACAAATTAACACCAAAATAAATTGTAAAAATGTGGAGTAGTTTTGATACCTAAAATGTAAAATCTTGGTATCAACAGGGCAGGTCTGGAAACAGTTTGGGCATTTTCTTCCTTTATTTATATACTTTTATATTTTTTACTTATATATGTTTATTTTGTTGGTACACAGTATGGAAGTTATTTATTAAAAAGAAATACACCTATATTAGGTGCATTTCTGGCACAGATTGTGGCACAAAGGTCTTTTGTGCCGCAATCTGTGACTTTTCCCCTTTTTCTGTTTTAGTTATGAAAAATGGTCTAAATATAAGACAGCAAAGAAGCAGACTTTCAATTACAAGCGGCAGTGAATCCGCCCAAAGATATGCAGAGGCTGGCATCTCTACATAACTGAGGCGGATCCACCGCCAATGCAGGGCTTTATTAAGACTGGCATCTAAACCACCGATCTTAATAAATGTGCCCCCATACCTCCAAAGAAGTCATAAAACCTAAAAAATTACATTGTTGCTACTTTAACTTTTTCAACTATAACTTGGGCATCTATAGCCCCAGTTACAGGAACAAACAGTCCATGGGTGGTACTTTACATTGAAAGAGCTGTTCTAGGTCAAGTCTGGTAAGACCCAGTACCTTCTTCCTCTGTTTACCACATAATGCTCACTGAGTCTGGATTTGCTCGAAGATCACCAAATCCTTACAGCAGTGATGTCAAAAATTTTTGCAAGAGATTTGGGATTTTCACCACCCACCATCAAAATGTGGTGGGTAGATGGTAGGGAGATGTTACCTAATTAGAGGATAATAGTAAATTGCTAAAGAGCAAGCCAATTTCTTCATTTCTAGCAGAGAGAGAGAGAGAGAGAGAGAGAGAGAGAGAGAAAACCAGTACTATTTGTCTTCTATTGGCCACTTTATATATGCCATATGGAGAATCACAATACATTAGTAAGTGCCTTGTATTAACTTTCTCTACATGATAAATAAAACTTACTGAAGTGAGACAACCCCTTTAAATGTATTAAAAAAGCATTGACTTAACCACTGCATAATATTAAATACTATACATGTTTAAAATACTAACACAAACTTCAAAGACAGTATATATGCTTTATATATTAGCTTTACCTGAACTGGCTGCTTTACAGAAATGGATCCAAAATCATAAGCATAAAGCTAAAACTTAGCTTTTAATAAACCTTTAAAATTATGGAAACCAATACACAGCAAATTAACAAATAAACCGGCCACATAGGTAGGGAAGTGGGTAGTGTGAATCTGACCCTGGGCTGTCCCTGGTATCGGCTCAGCCCAGGGAGACACCTCAGTGGTAGGTGCCCACTGTCCACGTACCTAGTCCTATTGAAACCTATTTTGGCCCTAAGACAATACAAATAATAACACGATGATAACACCATAATTTCCAAAGCCGTTAGTGAATAATGCCCAAAAATCCCGACCCGTTTCCCCTGAAAATAGACAGGTTCCTCAGGGGATATATTAACGGACTAAACAGATAAATACATAAATGACTTACATAAAATAAGTAGACTATGCAGTTAGGGACAATACATAGATAGATGCATCCATGTGAGGCAGAAAAACATATAGGAAGCCAAAGCAAAGTATAGATACAGGCATACAAACTTATATAATGTCTCACAAACAGCAATGGGTTCCTAAAAATGTGATATGAGGCTGCTGATATACACAAGTAAATGAGGTTATGTCAGGGTAAAATATCCAGATTTACACATAATCAATCTCCCCACCATCATCTACTAAGCGATTACATATATTGAGATAAAAATTAGATAGTATTACGAGGTGGCCAAGCAGGCCTCTCACATGTCCAGATGTAACACATGGTGCAGCATTCCCCACGCAAGTAGATGAGTGCCTGTATATTGAGGATAACTATGAGTTTAAATACTCACCGAGGGGGAAATGAAGGAGCGGCGTGTACGTATGTTCAATGATGCGTACGCATGCACTGGATGACATCACAATGATGCCTATCACGTGACCAGAAGATATATACCAAGTGTGTGCGTACGTACAATGATGCGTACGTACGCACAGGATAACATCGCTATAATGCCGATGACATGACCGGAGAAAATGTGTTCCATGAAGTGCGTTCCACCTGCGAGCCAAATGCAGGAAGTGTAGATAACGACACTGGATGATAGTTAGGAACTAACATATTAGCAAAAATAATATGCCAAAAACAATTCACAAATAAATAGCGAACATTTATTCCATGTATAATAGTAATGTAAAAATAATTAATGTATCAAGGGAGTCCCCAGGTGAGTATAAACAATAAAGAAAAAGTAACACTGCTATTAATTGTTGACTGAAACCCAGATCAAGTCAGTCTAAGATACCATCACAAAGATGCTTTACGCATCGATATAAGGCTGGATTCACACCAAAAAGAAAAAACAGCGAGAAGCATGGCTGAAAACGAAAATTTCTATTATATAAAACAGGAAAAAGTGAGTCTCTCATTCAGACCAAGGGGAGACTGGGACTGGAACCTATAAATCCATTCGGATTCCTTTTGAAGAATCCGTCGGTCCCAGTCCCCCCTCCTAATAGGCTCAGGGATGAGCTCAAGTGCAGAAAATTTTAGGGTCCTAGGGTCACCACTATGGCATTCCAAAACATGGTCAGCTACTGGTGTGTGATTTTTTTTTTGACGTCATTAATATGTTCACAGATACGTCTGCAGAGTTCTCTGTATGTTTTGCCAATGTAGTCCTTAGAACATTCACATTGGCAAAGATAGACCACTCCACGACTTTTAATTAATGAAGTCTCTAATGGAAAAAGACTTGCCCGTGACAGAACATGTGTTGTACTTGCCAGTACGTATATAGCGACATGCCTGGCAGGACCTGCACTTGAATGTCCCTATAGGTTTACGATCAAGCCATGATCCAGGTGGACTTGGACGAGTATAATGACTGTGCATGAAACGGTCACCAGAGCTACGACCTCTCCTGTACGTAATGGCAGGTTGGGATGGAAATGCTTCAGTCAATTCAACATCGCTCAAAAGTATAGGCCAATACCTTTTCAGTATATCACGAATTTGCTTATTTGCTACATCGAAGGTGGAAATGATCCTAATTATGTTGGTATCTGATGACAAATGCTTGTTTGGTACAAGCAAATTATTCCTATCTTGCTCTTTGGTATAACAGAATGCCTCCTTTAAGACCCGAAAAGGGTATCCCCTTAATTGAAACCTATTATAAAGCTTCCTAGATTCATGATGGAAGTTATCTAGAGTGGAGCAATTTCTCAGGACACAGAGGTATTGCCCCTTGGGGATACCTTTTTTGAGGGTAATCGGATGATGGCTGTCCCAGTGCAACAAATTATTTGTTGCAGTGGGTTTTCTATAAACTGTGGTGACAAATATATCTATTCTATTCTATAGAAATGGCTAGAATATATCTTACACATATAGCTGTCTGTAGTTTATAGTTTATAGCTGTATATATCTGACACATATAGCTGACACATAGTGCATTTGCTGTTACACATGTCATTACAAATAATTAACTTAATAACAGCAACCCCTAACTAATAAGATCTAGTAAGTTATAAATTAAGGTTTAGATTAGAATTTAAATTAGAAAAGAAAACTTACATCATACTCCTATCATTAAAAACATTTATTAGAAAATATGATATAATATAAACTCTAAAAGTCTTGAATTAGTATAATAAAGCTATGTGTATTGGGTAGATCTAAGCAGAAGAAGAGAAACAGCTACTATAGTTGTTCTTTATTAACTTAATCTGTCACTTCTGTTGCATCTTATTATGTCTGTTTATTGAACTTTCCCAGATTTTATTGATCCTATGCATGATACTTTGTCTTTAGGTGCCAGAAGACAAAAAGGGTCGAACAACAGAAGGATACTTTGTTAGGCCACAAAATGATAGGTACCAAGACTTTTTTTTGTAAAGTTGCTTTACTTGTCATGTTGGATGCTTTGGAGTAATAAAATGGTTGGAAAGGTGTCCATAGCCATTAAAGTAAAACATTTAGATAAAACACGGTATGTAGTCATTGTAGCAGGAATGTAGTTGTCAATCACAGACATGTCATAGTATATGCCAAGGAGCTAATGGAGAATTCCAGCCAAAATTATGTTTTGCCATATCATGGGGGGATGCTTTTAAGAATATTCTATACTTTGAATCCAAGTTGTGATTTATAGTTACTAGAGATGAGCGAGTAGTGTTCGATCGAGCCGGTATTCGATCGAATACTACGCTATTCGGCATACTCGATTTCAATCGAGTATAACGGCGATGGCGCACTTAGAATTCGTTTCCCCTCCCACCTTCCCTGGCGCTCTTTTTCCACCAATCAACATGCAGGGGGGGTATGACAGGCACGCTGAGCACGCTGGCAGCGCGAAAACAGCGTCTACATGGATTGGCTGGAAAAACCATGTGACCTCGAATATTAAAAACTCAGCTCTTCCTGCTCGTACGCATATGCTGCGTGAACTTAGTCAGGAACAGAGGCTGGAGAAGGGACAGACAGGTTTTAGCAGTTGGACAGGCAGGAGCGTGATTAAAAGCCCTTATCAGGGCTACTATAGTGCACTACAGTGATATCTTTACTAAAAGATACACTTTACAGAGAACGGCTGCCGTATTCAGGGATAGCTGCTGGAGTAGGGACAGAGAGAGGCATTAGTGGTGTATTAGGTGCTCTGCTACATACCAAACTATATTTGGCACTACTGTTCAGCGTTCTTTTTGGCTGAAAAACCCTGTTATATAACTAGTGTGTATATGCACCATCTGATCTGGCAGTATACGGCTGTGAATTTTATTTTATTTTTTTAAATACAGTTTATTTGGCTCTAGTGTTCTGGGTTCTGTGTGCCTGCAATACCCTTTTTGTATACCAGGTGTAAATACCCACCGTCTGTACAGTTAGTACACGGCTGTGTACCTTGAAATATACAATATCTAGGCCTTTTAATTGGCCACTGTACTGTGCGTTCTCTTGCTAAATTATTTCACATACCTGGTGTAAATACCCACCGTCTGTTCAGTTAGTACACGGCTGTGTACCTTGAAATATACAATATCTAGGCCATTTAATTGGCCACTGTACTGTGCGTTCTCTTGCTAAATTATTTCACATACCTGGTGTAAATACCCACCGTCTGTTCGGTTAGTACACGGCAGTGTACCTTGAAATATACAATATCTAGGCCTTTTAATTGGCCACTATACTGTGCGTTCTCTTGCTAAATTATTTCACATACCTGGTGTAAATACCCACCGTCTGTTCAGTTAGTACACGGCTGTGTACCTTGAAATATACAATATCTAGGCCATTTAATTGGCCATTGTACTGTGTGTTCTCTTGCTAAATTATTTCACATACCTGGTGTAAATACCCACCGTCTGTACAGTTAGTACACGGCAGTGTACCTTGAAATATACAATATCTAGGCCTTTTAATTGGCCACTGTACTGTGCGTTCTCTTGCTAAATTATTTCACATACCTGGTGTAAATACCCACCGTCTGTTCAGTTAGTACACGGCTGTGTACCTTGAAATATACAATATCTAGGCCATTTAATTGGCCACTGTACTGTGCGTTCTCTTGCTAAATTATTTCACATACCTGGTGTAAATACCCACCGTCTGTACAGTTAGTACACGGCAGTGTACCTTGAAATATACAATATCTAGGCCATTTAATTGGCCACTGTACTGTGCGTTCTCTTGCTAAATTATTTCACATACCTGGTGTAAATACCCACCGTCTGTTCAGTTAGTACACGGCTGTGTACCTTGAAATATACAATATCTAGGCCATTTAATTGGCCACTGTACTGTGCGTTCTCTTGCTAAATTATTTCACATACCTGGTGTAAATACCCACCGTCTGTACAGTTAGTACACGGCAGTGTACCTTGAAATATACAATATCTAGGCCATTTAATTGGCCACTGTACTGTGCGTTCTCTTGCTAAATTATTTCACATACCTGGTGTAAATACCCACCGTCTGTTCAGTTAGTACACGGCAGTGTACCTTGAAATATACAATATCTAGGCCATTTAATTGGCCACTGTACTGTGCGTTCTCTTGCTAAATTATTTCACATACCTGGTGTAAATACCCACCGTCTGTTCAGTTAGTACACGGCAGTGTACCTTGAAATATACAATATCTAGGCCATTTAATTGGCCACTGTACTGTGCGTTCTCTTGCTAAATTATTTCACATACCTGGTGTAAATACCCACCGTCTGTTCAGTTAGTACACGGCTGTGTACCTTGAAATATACAATATCTAGGCCATTTAATTGGCCACTGTACTGTGTGTTCTCTTGCTAAATTATTTCACATACCTGGTGTAAATACCCACCGTCTGTACAGTTAGTACACGGCAGTGTACCTTGAAATATACAATATCTAGGCCTTTTAATTGGCCACTGTACTGTGCGTTCTCTTGCTAAATTATTTCACATACCTGGTGTAAATACCCCACCGTCTGTACAGTTAGTACACGGCAGTGTACCTTGAAATATACAATATCTAGGCCTTTTAATTGGCCACTGTACTGTGCGTTCTCTTGCTAAATTATTTCACATACCTGGTGTAAATACCCACCGTCTGTTCAGTTAGTACACGGCAGTGTACCTTGAAATATACAATATCTAGGCCTTTTAATTGGCCACTATACTGTGCGTTCTCTTGCTAAATTATTTCACATACCTGGTGTAAATACCCACTGTCTGTTCAGTTAGTACACGGCTGTGTACCTTGAAATATACAATATCTAGGCCATTTAATTGGCCACTGTACTGTGTGTTCTCTTGCTAAATTATTTCACATACCTGGTGTAAATACCCACCGTCTGTACAGTTAGTACACGGCAGTGTACCTTGAAATATACAATATCTAGGCCTTTTAATTGGCCACTGTACTGTGCGTTCTCTTGCTAAATTATTTCACATACCTGGTGTAAATACCCACCGTCTGTTCAGTTAGTTCACGGCTGTGTACCTTGAAATATACAATATCTAGGCCATTTAATTGGCCACTGTACTGTGCGTTCTCTTGCTAAATTATTTCACATACCTGGTTTAAATACCCACCGTCTGTTCAGTTAGTACACGGCAGTGTACCTTGAAATATACAATATCTAGGCCATTTAATTGGCCACTGTACTGTGCGTTCTCTTGCTAAATTATTTCACATACCTGGTGTAAATACCCACCGTCTGTTCAGTTAGTACACGGCAGTGTACCTTGAAATATACAATATCTAGGCCTTTTAATTGGCCACTGTACTGTGCGTTCTCTTGCTAAATTATTTCACATACCTGCTATAAATACCCACCGTCTGTTCAGTTAGTACACGGCAGTGTACCTTGAAATATACAATATCTAGGCCTTTTAATTGGCCACTATACTGTGCGTTCTCTTGCTAAATTATTTCACATACCTGGTGTAAATACCCACCGTCTGTTCAGTTAGTACACGGCTGTGTACCTTGAAATATACAATATCTAGGCCATTTAATTGGCCACTGTACTGTGCGTTCTCTTGCCAAATTATTTCACATACCTGGTGTAAATACCCACCGTCTGTTCAGTTAGTACACGGCAGTGTACCTTGAAATATACAATATATAGGCCATTTAATTGGCCACTGTACTGTGCGTTCTCTTGCTAAATTATTTCACATACCTGGTGTAAATACCCACCGTCTGTTCAGTTAGTACACGGCTGTGTACCTTGAAATATACAATATCTAGGCCATTTAATTGGCCACTGTACTGTGCGTTCTCTTGCTAAATTATTTCACATACCTGGTGTAAATACCCACCGTCTGTTCAGTTAGTACACGGCAGTGTACCTTGAAATATACAATATCTAGGCCATTTAATTGGCCACTGTACTGTGCGTTCTCTTGCTAAATTATTTCACATACCTGGTGTAAATACCCACTGTCTGTTCAGTTAGTACACGGCAGTGTACCTTGAAATATACAATATCTAGGCCTTTTAATTGGCCACTGTACTGTGCGTTCTCTTGCTAAATTATTTCACATACCTGGTGTAAATACCCACCGTCTGTTCAGTTAGTACACGGCAGTGTACCTTGAAATATACAATATCTAGGCCTTTTAATTGGCCACTATACTGTGCGTTCTCTTGCTAAATTATTTCACATACCTGGTGTAAATACCCACCGTCTGTTCAGTTAGTACACGGCTGTGTACCTTGAAATATACAATATCTAGGCCATTTAATTGGCCACTGTACTGTGTGTTCTCTTGCTAAATTATTTCACATACCTGGTGTAAATACCCACCGTCTGTACAGTTAGTACACGGCAGTGTACCTTGAAATATACAATATCTAGGCCTTTTAATTGGCCACTGTACTGTGCGTTCTCTTGCTAAATTATTTCACATACCTGGTGTAAATACCCACGTCTGTTCAGTTAGTACACGGCAGTGTACCTTGAAATATACAATATCTAGGCCATTTAATTGGCCACTGTACTGTGCGTTCTCTTGCCAAATTATTTCACATACCTGGTGTAAATACCCACCGTCTGTTCAGTTAGTACACGGCAGTGTACCTTGAAATATACAATATCTAGGCCATTTAATTGGCCACTGTACTGTGCGTTCTCTTGCTAAATTATTTCACATACCTGGTGTAAAATACCCACCGTCTGTTCAGTTAGTACACGGCAGTGTACCTTGAAATATACAATATCTAGGCCATTTAATTGGCCACTGTACTGTGCGTTCTCTTGCTAAATTATTTCACATACCTGGTGTAAATACCCACCGTCTGTTCAGTTAGTACACGGCAGTGTACCTTGAAATATACAATATCTAGGCCTTTTAATTGGCCACTATACTGTGCGTTCTCTTGCTAAATTATTTCACATACCTAATAATATACCCAAATATTGTATTTGCAACCATAAAAAAATAAAATGCGGAGGGGGGCTAGCGGAATCGGACGTGGACGAGG
>ONZH01024204.1:0-67140 GCA_900303285.1 Rhinella marina
AGGTTTCCTTGTATGGTCTCACTTTACAGAGAGGTTACATTGTCTTTGGAGTGTATTGTTGACTGTGATAGTGGCGTAATAGTGCGACTTGGGCACGTTATATGCACCCAGACATGCTTCCCCTGCTGTCCCAGTTGCATTCCAGCAGTGTTGGCATCCTTTTCTGAGGTTTCAGGGTGGACTTGGTGACCTCCAAGTGGTCGAATTGAGATTTCCAAGTGGCGAGCATTTTTTCCCCATAGACTTTAATGGGATTCGATATTCGGTCGAATAGTCGAATTTCGCGGTCTATTCGAATCGAATTTCAAACTTTCGAATATTTCACTACTCGCTCATCTCTAATCATGACCTAGTAGCTGCAAGTCAGGGGAGTAATTACCATAGCAGCAGACCATGTGACTGCTATGGGGCCCAGGGCAAGAGAGGGCCCAGTCTTAGTTGGGATCATCTCCTCTTCTACTGGAGGTGCAAACTTGGTCAGGACTCTTAGAACTTTTAGCAAAAATGAAAAATGGCCAAGGGTCATAGAAAGGGATATAGGTAGAAACCCTTCTGTCCTGTGTGTGTGTGTGGGGGGGGGGGGGGGCGGCTGGTTTGATTCTTGCTATGGGGCCCTTACTTCTCTATGTACGCCTCCTCTGAAACTTGTTTTAGTTGTAGTTGTAGGGAGTTGTGATTTTTCAATAGCTGGAATGCCACAGGTTGGGGAACACTTCTGTATAGCTAATCTCCTGCGCCCAGCTGTTTCCAACAGTTTGCTTATTGAACGTCAAGACAAAAATACAATGGATTAAAAAAAATGGGGAAAAAATGCTCCAAAAATTGGGAAATTGTGTAATGAGATGATATATATGTCACTTTGTATGAAAATAATTAATAGAGATTACTTAATAAAACATATACATTGTCTTGGCTGCCTGAGAGGCCTTGGTTGGGGTCCTTTTTTCTCCTTATTGCTCTCTCTTATACTATTTGCTTAAGTCCCTTCCCAAATTACCCATCTGCTTTGTAGAGTATGCAGATCTCAGAAACAAAAAAAACAAAAGCAAAATTAAAGCTTTATGAAATGGCAAATCTGTAATGGAGGCAAAAGCCGTCATCTCCAGATCAATCCATTCTTCAATGCCTTGTACCCCGTGAGTTAAAGAATGCTGCTTAAGACACTACAACAAGAGTAAATGATTTCTTAAAGCCACATTGTTGGGTGTATTGAGAAACCCCTCGGGATTGAGGTATTAAACAACTCTAGTCTGAGCACACAGAATAATTGCAGGTCTGTCACCTGAGTCAAAGCCGGGTCAGACGGCATGAGGGGTCACAGAAGACAATTTACTGTGTCTCAAGGAGATTTATGGGCAAGACAGAGAATACTGTCACTGTGGTTTATATCACTAGTGCAGACGTTTCTGCAGATGCTTACCTGCATGGATTTAACCCTTTCTATCTGCCCAAAAATGAGCAACTATTCATATTAAAAAATTAGTAACCCTACAAAACAGGCAACATTTTCATAGAGCATCTCACTTTGATTTTGAGTCTTTAGACAATTTTTTCCTAAGGTGATACTTCAAGAAAAAAAATTCTTTGGTTCAGTCTCATGGGGTTCTAAACCTCTCCAGAGTTTTACTTACAAAATTGTCACCATATCTAATATCCTTCACTGTCTTCCTGGCCGTTACCCCACGACAGCCAATTAGTGCCAATAGGATCCACGTGGCAGGCAGCAGAAGAAATATTACAATTGCAATTCGTATGCTGCCAGCCAAGCAGGTTATATGATGATACAGACCAATTTGTTGTGCATATGAATTATTAAAATTGAAGGGAGGGGGTTGCTATTGGACAAGAGGATTACAAAAAAGATCATAATGGTCAACAAATGTGTTAAATCCTACTGGTACATATTGTACTGCAATGCCCAAGGTTTGAGCCCATCCAAAGACCCAGTATCTACAAACAGATAATTCAAATTCTGATGGAGTGTAATTTGACCAGTCATTGCACATTTCACAAAAATATTCTGAAAATTATTCACCCATCAAAATTTATTAGCGCCTCATAGAATTTAGGTTGGAGATTAAAATTCATGTTGCCCATACCAAATAAAATGAGCCAAATATGGTATGAAGCTTTACATATTTTGCAACTTTGATTCTGAAGACACCTACAAGTGCATGTCAATACATTAAAATATAATCAAAAAGTTGTTTATTTCAGTAATTCAATTCAAAAAGTGAAACCCATATATTATATATAGAGTCATTACAATCAGAGTGAACTTTTTCAAGTGTTTATTTTTGTTACTGTTGATGATTATGGCTTACAGCCAAGGAAAACCGAAACGTCGTTATCTCAGAAAATTAGAATATTATATTGGGCCAACTGTAAAAAAAAACACAGAAATGTTGGCCACATGAAAAGTCTGCCCAGTAAATGCCCTCAATACATGAATGACGGCATCAATGAGGCAATGTGTCCTGGAGGCGATCAGCCTGTGGACCTGCAGAGGTGTTATGGAGGAGATCAGCCTGTGGACCTGCAGAGGTGTTATGGAGGAGATCAGCCTGTGGACCTGCAGAGGTGTTATGGAGGAGATCAGCCTGTGGACCTGCAGAGGTGTTATGGAGGAGATCAGCCTGTGGACCTGCAGAGGTGTTATGGAGGCGATCAGCCTGTGGACCTGCAGAGGTGTCTAGGAGGAGATCAGCCTGTGGCCCTGCAGAGGTGTTATGGAGGCGATCAGCCTGTGGACCTGCAGAGGTGTTATGGAGGGGATCAGCCTGTGGACCTGCAGAGGTGTTATGGAGGCCCGGCCTTCAGCTCATCTGCATTGTTGGCTCTGGTGTCTCTTATAGATTTTCTATAGGGTTAAGGTCAGTCCAGTTTGCTGGCCAATCAAGCCCAATGATACTGTGGTTATTACACCAGGTATTGGTACTTTTGGCAGTGTGGACAGGTGCCAAGTCCTCTTGGAAAATAAAAATTCCATCTCCAAAAAGCTTGTTGGCAGAGGGAAGCATGCAGTGCTCTAACTTTTCCTGGTAGACGGCTGCACTGACTTTGGTCTTGATAAAACACAGTGGACCTACACCAGCAGATGACATGGCTCCCCAAACCATATCACAAAAGAAAGACCGGCACTTGCTTCATTTCCAATAGAAAATGGCTCCCCAAACCGTCACTGATTGTGGAAACTTCACACTAGCACTCAAGTACCTTGGATCGAGGTCTCTCCACTCTTCCTCCAGACTCTGGGACCTTGATTTACTTTCATCTGAGAACCTTTGACCACTGAGAACAGTCCAGTTCTTTTTCTCCTTGGCCCAGGTAAGACTCTTCTGACATTGTCTATTGGTCATGAGTGGCTGGACACATGGAATGCGACACTTGTAGCCCATGTCCTGGATACGTCTGTGTGTGGTGCAGGGCCGGACTGGGACTGAAATTCAGCCCTGGCATTTTGAAATCAAAGAGGCCCACATGCCTCGACTTTTTAAAGTCACAGCCAACCCTTTTAGAGGCCCTAAAAATTATTAAAATATAATAATTTAATAAACGTAAACCACACCAAACAAGGTAAATAAACCGCCCCCTGCAGAGAGAGATGGAAAAGCTATATCTCCTGATAGGGTAGGGGTCTAGAACTCAGACCCGGACTGATCAAAACTTTTGATATGTCTCTGTGACATGTCAAAAGTCTTTCAGTTCATCAGTGGCCCAATTACACAGATTGATGTGTAAAGGTCCTTTTACATGGGCCGATTATTGGCCGAAAAAGCGCTCCTAGGAACGGTAGGGCCGATAATCGGCCCGTGTAAAAGTGGCCCTAATCAGCCGACGAACGAGTAAAATGCTCGTTTATCGGCTGATTGGATCTTTTGGTTTGTACAAAAGATCCAATCTGTCGGGCGCACATCACCCTGTGTAAACTAACCTTTTCCTTCATAACATTACGTATATTACTACAGAACATACAGGGTAAGGCTACATTCACACCACAGTTGTTTTTCCGGCCTCCAATCTGCATATTTTGCGGACAAGGATAGGCATTGTTACAGTGGATCTGCAAAAAAAACGGATGCCATACGGATCATCCTTTTTTTGCGGATCCGCAATTTGCAGACCGCAAAACACAATGTTCGTGTGAATGTAGCCTAATACAGCGCCTCATACCTCTTACATCCAGTGACGTCTCCTCTCATGTAGATCTTCTCTTTCCTCATCTTCTCCTTTCAGACCAGACGCCATTTTTCAGCCATTTCTCATCTCTGCAGTTTGACAGAAAAAAAATCTTAGTTTACTACTTTTCCATCATCCTCCCATCTTCTGGACAAATCATCCTACACCCCCAGTACTGTGCCACTAGTACCACACAGATAGTGCCCTTCAATAATTATTGGCATACAGTGTCCTAAAATAACTGCGCCCAGCAAATACTGTAAACATAACGTCCCCCAGAAATAACTGCGCTGATACTGTGCCAGGGTGCTCCCACAGTAATAGTGCCCCCCACAGTAATAGTGCCCCCCAAAGTCCCAACTAATAATTCTCTGCCAGAGTGCACTTGTTAGTAATAGTGCCCCCAACAGTACTAATGTCCCCACTGTGCCCCAGAAGTAATAATGCTTCCAACGTGCCAGTAAGAAGTGCCCCCAAAATTTCACCCCAATAATGTGCCAGTAAGAAGTGCTCCCCACCCATAGATGCCCCCCAAATTATGTGCCAGTAAGAAATGCCCCCAGTGCCCCCATGTGCCAGAAAAATGCCCCCAGTGCCAATAAAAATGCCCCCAGTGCCCCCATGCCATAAATAAATGCCCCCAGTGCCAGTAAGAAATGCCCCCAGTGCCCCATGAGCCAGTAAAAATGCCCCAGTGCCAATAAAAATGCCCCCAGTGCCCCCATGCCATAAATAAATGCCCCCAGTGCCAGTAAGAAATGCCCCCAGTGCCCCATGAGCCAGTAAAAATGGCCCCAGTGCCTATAATAATGCCCCCAGTGCCCCATGAGCCAGTAAAAATGGCCCCAGTGCCTATAATAATGCCCCAGTGCCAGTAAAAATGCCCCCAGTGCCCCATGTGTCAGTAAAAATGCCCCCATGTGCCACTAAAAATGCCCCCAGTGCCCCATGTGCCAGTAAAAATGCCCCAGTGCCAGTAAAAATGCCCCCAGTGCCCCATTGTGCCAGTAAAAATGCCCCCAGTGCCCATAAAAATGCCCCCAGTGCCCCATTGTGCCAGTTAAAATGCCCCCAGTGCCAGTTAAAATGCCCCCAGTGCCAGGTAAAATGCCCCCAGTGCCCCATTGTGCCAGTAAAAATGCCCCCAGTGCCCCATGTGCCAGTAAAAATGCCCCCAGTGCCCATAAAAATGCCCCCAGTGCCCCATTGTGCCAGTTAAAATGCCCCCAGTGCCAGTTAAAATGCCCCCAGTGCCCCATTGTGCCAGTAAAAATGCCCCCAGTGCCCCATGTGCCAGTAAAATGCCCCCAGTGCCCATAAAAATGCCCCCAGTGCCCCATTGTGCCAGTTAAAATGCCCACAGTGCCAGTTAAAATGCCCCCAGTGCCAGTTAAAATGCCCCCAGTGCCAGTTAAAATGCCCCCAGTGCCTCATTGTGCTAGTAAAAATGCCCCCAGTGCCCCATGTGCCCGTAAAAATGCCCCCAGTGCCCATAAAAATGCCCCCAGTGCCCCATTGTGCCAGTTAAAATGCCCCCAGTGCCAGTTAAAAATGCCCCCAGTGCCCCATTGTGCCAGTAAAAATGCCCCCAGTGCCCCATGTGCCAGTAAAAATGCCCCCAGTGCCCCCATTGTGCCAGTAAAAATGCCCCCGTGCAGTAAAATTGCCCCCAATGCCCCATTGTGCCAGTAAAAAAAGCCCCCAGTGCCAGTAAAATGCCCCCATGTGCCAGTAAAATGCCCCCATGTGCCCCCAATAGAGCTCCGGTCGGTGCTACAATAAAAAAAAATAACACTTATACTTACCTCCAGCAGCGATGCGATGAGGCCTCTTCCGGCCTGTGTCCCGCGCTGTACGGCTCAGGCGGCGCGATGACGTCATCGCGCCGCCTGAGCCGGCCTCTGATAGGCTGCAGGCCTAGTGCCTGCAGCCTATCAGAGGAACGGGCAGGGGAGACGCCTCTCCCTCACCTGCCGCAGTACGATACAGATGACTGTGGAGATGAGCGTTTCCACAATGGAAGCGCTCATCTCCCTCTGCCCCGCCGACGCCCGCTATTATGCGCAGGGCCGCGCCGCACCTGCCTAATTGGCGGTGCGGCCCTGCAAGGGTGGACTGGACCGGCCCACGGAGGGCAGCGGCCCTTCTGGCATTTGCCAGAAGTGCCAGACGGCCAGTTCGGCCCTGGTGTGGTGGCTCTTGAAGCACTGAGTCCAGCAACAGTCCACTCCTTGTGAATCTCCCCCAAATTTAGGAAAGGCCTTTTCTTAACAATCCTATCAAGGCTGTGGTTCTCCCTGTTGCTTGTGCACCTTTTTCTACCATCCTTTTTCCTTCCAACCAACATTCCATTAATATGCTTTGATTCAGCCTCCGTGAACAGCCAGCTTCTTTACCAATGACCTCCTTGTGGAGTGTGTCAATGACAGCCTTCTGGACATCTGTCAAGTCAGCAGTCTTCCCCATGATTGTGTCGCCTACTGAACCAGACTTTTTTAAAGTCTTAGGAAGCCTTTGCAGGTGTTTTGGGTTAATTATTCTAATTTTCTGAGATAATGACTTTTGGGTTTTCCTCGGCTGTAAGCCATAATCATCAACATTAACAGAAATAAACACTTGAAAAAGTTCACTCTGTTTGTAATGACTCTATATATTATATGTGTTTCACTTTATGAACTGAATTACTGAAAAAACAACATCTTTTTGATGATATTCTAATTTATTGAGATGCACTTTTACACCTTTAGGAGGGCGAGGACAGAAGAATGAGGCCCCCGGACTGGCCCTCCTCCTAGATATAATCTGGAAAACTGTGAGGGACCTTGTGCACCCCTTGATTGACATGGGAAACCATTTGTATTAAGATCATTTTCCGCAAGCAACCCACTTTTTAAAAGTCTAACCCTAAAGCAAGCAGTGGCCTGTGGAATGGTCCAGCCTCTCGTTATCCAAAAATTCCAATGAGGCAAGACAGGGTAATATGTAATGATTGGGCACCGGTCTTAAAGTCCATGTCCATGAGAAAGGGGTGGATCACCAAGGCCCCCAGATATACAATTAATGTATAATGGTGTGTGTGGGGGGGCATCTTTTTAATCTAATGTTGATGCTCTATGATGCATGGTCCAAAAAACAACAGTAGCTGTACACTCAGTTTGAATGGCTTTACATGGTTCTTACACGTTATACAGAAGTGCTGGACATCAGGTAACATACTGCACCTGAAATACCAGGAAAGAATACAAAAAACAAGGGACTCTCCATTTTTTACATCATAAAGTAGGAGACCCCCTCAATGGTGTCCATATGCCTTAATATGGATGACAGGCAGTGGTTTTCTTTATGGAACAACCCATTTAACCCTGTATTGTTCTCCATTCTAATTAGTAAGGACAGTAAAGACCTACTACATAAATGTATGACATTGGATGTTGGCCAATTAACCCGTCATGTTGAGTATCATAGTGATTGTGATATCTAAGCAGTTGGGTTGAGCTCCCTATGTCATTCCATTGGCACCCATAGAATCCAATCATGGGGTGCAGATGAATTTCAGTGGCAGCTGGGAGGTGGGGGGAGGGGGCTAATGAAGGCTCTCCGGTCAAAAGTATACAGATATATTGCAAGGTATTGTAACAATTACATAGTCTTGATGGTACTTGACATGCCATTGACACTTGCTGAAATGGCCATGAAACTCTTCAAGTCGTTAGTCCTGCCAAGTCCTGATTCCCTCCTGCCAAGCCTTGCCGAGTCCTCGTGCCCACCAGCCAAAAACTACCAAGTCCTGGTGGGCCTAATATTGCTGTGTGCTGGTGTACAGCAGAGTCTCATTCCGAATCCTATTCCTGGACCTCTTGGGTATAAAAAACCTAAATCTTCAGCCCATTCTCATTTTTTATACTGTTCTACTTCATTCTGACCAAGTCCTGGTGCCCATTACCCAAGTCCTAATGAGTTCAAATGCCTCAGGTTCAGTACTGCTAAGTGTTTTATGCTCAGCAAAAATCTCAAAAAATGCTAAATAAGTTTAAATGGCATATTCAAAACTACAAAAAAGCAAATCTACTACAAAATGCTTTTTGTAAAAAAAAATGTAGAAAAATAAAAGATAAAGTCAATTCAACTCTTATGGTGAAAACCTTCTCAAGTTGTGCAGTCACTTCTGCCCCAACATGTAAATTACAGCAACAAAATTATTATTTTTAAAAGTGTTTTTGTTGCATAAGCAGTAAAATATTGAAAAATAAAATGTATGTATAAATATTTTTGGCATTATTATATTCCTGCCGGCCTGCAGAATACATTTAGCATGTTTACCATATCTATACTTCAGATTAAGACCAGAAAATGCTGTCAATTAATAAAAAATTATACATCTTAATATAGTCATTTTGAAAAATGTAACTCATCCTTAGTTTGGGAGATGAAAATCAAAATGCATTTCGAGCAGTCGTCACTTCTCTCCCTCAATTATTTCATACTCTTAATAATCCTTGTTAAGTACGAGTCACAGTCTTGTTCTAGGTGGCATTCACTTAGTTCAATAATAGTTCGATACAGTGCCGTGGCCGCTTCTGCTTCCCTCTGATACAGATTTACGACTTCGAATGTTGACTGTAAATAAAAAAATATTGTTTCCAAATTATTCTAAGGAGCAGAATACATTCTCAGGGCAGAAAATGTACCTTAATAGTTGCCATGGTGATGGCTGTAATGCTCCGAGTACGACTGTAAATTCCTCCGTCCTACTTTATTTCATTAGTCTGTTTTTCCCATTGTGAAATGTGATCATTTGTTGTTCTCTCGATTCAGACAAGAATAGCAAGTTTCAGAAGTCAATGCTACTAGCATTTATAGACCGAGAGCAGGAGGGACTCTTGATCTTTATTATCTTCTTCGTTAAATGCAAATTACTTGAATAAGTGTAGTGCCCTGGGCTATGGATGTTTATAGACATTTGACCCTATTGCTACTACACAAAGCCATCAACTGACTGCTTAGTGCACTTGGAAGGGTTAAATTGCACCATGATTTATGCTGGTGTTTATACTTATACTGTTTTATATTGTTGAACTGCATTTTATATGTTTATTGTAATATACCCTGTTCATTCGCACTGTTATTACAGTATAGCTTAGTTAATGCATAGACTTTGGGACTTTTTACCTATGCATTTAGAAGTTAGAAATGTTCCACAGTTACTACAAGGAATTATGTGAAGTTTTGGAGGTAAAAAACAGGAACACTGACCTTTTGTCTGGTTTAGCTCTGTTGTTTATGTCTGAAGACTTGTTTTTATGTGGAAAGACTGCTTAGTCATTCCCATAGACTTGTATTGAAACTAAAAGTCTATAGCAGACTGAAATTGCAACATTGTTTCTGTTTAGGTGATTTTCCACTCCATTCCTCTCACTAGAAGGTTGTAGTTTAATTAGAAATTGTAGAACCCTAAGAGTTTGGGTACCCAGACCCGAACCCGGACTTTTCCACTAAAGTTCGGGTTCGGTGTTCGGGTGATTTTATTATTTTCCGTTATAACATGGTTATAACAGAAAATAATAGAATTCTTAAGATAGAATGCTAAATAAAATGGCCATTGAGGGGTTAAACATAATTTTAAAAAAAACTCACCTCATTTACTTGATTGCGCAGCCGATATCCTCTTCTTTCTTCATTCAGCAGGACCTGCGGTGACGTCATCGCAGGTCCTTTTGCAGCTTCTGCAGAAAGATGAAAAAAGAGGATACTGGCTGCGAGATTAAGTGGATGAGGTGAGTTTTTAAAAATTATTTTTAACACCTGAACGGCCATTTTATTTAGCATTCTGTCTTAAGAATGCTATTATTTTCCATTTTAACCATGTTATAACGGAAAATAATAAAGTGAAGTTCGGGTCCCCATTTATTTTAATGGGGTCCAGGTTTGCGGTGAAGTTCGGGTTCTGAACCGAACTTCGACCTGAAGTTCGGCCAAACTCGGCGAACCCGAACTTCCATGAGTTCTCTCATCCCTAATAGAGACCAATGTTTAGTAGAAGAGACTCTGCTAGACTTCACGAGTGACCAGAAGAGGCTAAGATGGAGATACTCTACCACAGACGCTGGACCTCCAGATCTTTGACAAATACGATTTTGATGAGACTTGCTCTTCTAATACACTATTCTGAGTTAAATGTCCTTGCCTAAAAGAAAAAGAGAGGATATATTCTATAGATGCATTACACACAGAGTGATCTATTTCAAGTTTTTATTTCTTTTAATGTTAATGACTATGGCTTACAGCTAATGAAAGCCCAAAAGCCAATATCTCAGGAAATTAGAATATTGTGGAAAAGGTTCAATCTTGTAGGCTCATGGTGTCACACTGTAATCAGCTAAGCAACACAAAACACCTACAAAGGTTTCCTAAGAATTAAAATGGTCCATTATCCTGGTATCAGTAGGCTAACTTGACAGTTGTCCAGAAGACAGTCATTGACAGTCATCTCCCCAAGGAGGTAGCCACAAAATGTTATTGCTAAAAGAAGCTGGCTGTTCATAGAGTGCTGTATCCAAGCATATAAATGGAAAGTTGAGTGGAAGGAAAAAATGTGGTAGAAAAAGGTGCACAAGCAACAGGGATGCCTTGAAAGAATCGTAAAGAGAAGGTCATTCAAGAATGTGGGGGAGATTCACAAGGAGTGGACTGAAGCTGGAGTCAGTGCTTCAAGAGCCACCACACACAAAGTATCCAGGACATGGGCTACAACTGTCACATTTGTCATGTCAAGCCACCTGTATATATATATATTAGAGAACATTTCGGTCAATCTCTTATCTTCTTCAGTATATAAGTCTCACAGAAGGAGCAGGAACATGTGTAAGTCAGGACCTAATGTGATGCACACGAAGAATGTGATGGCAGTGTAAAGTATGTCTAGCAATCTGATTCCGGCACCGAAGCTACTGCAGAATGCTTGATCGGTGTGGGTTTGTGATGCTGAGCCCCCGCCGATCAGATATGGATCATAAAAGGACCGGAAGACCCTTTTAAGTTTTGCTCACACTGCATGCCTCTCAGACACATACATTTAATATAAAATAACTTCAGATCAAAGGGGAGGTTATTTTGGGAAAAAAAAAATTGTACAGATCAATAACTCAACATGTTCTGTGCATGTAATGTATTGCAGGAAATTAATCGCTTTGCGTATCACATATTACGATCAGCCCGAGCCACATGTGTAATGAGGACAGAATGTGCTCTGAGTCTCGGAATAGCACTGGTTGTAATGTCACTAACAATACAGTTCAAACCAGAAATTACTGCAAACAAGAACGTTTTGTAAAGGGAATGTTTAGCAGTTTTTTATAATTACACTTCAGTTTGTAGAAATAATGAGTTTGCATTTTTTTTTAAATACATGTTTCCACCATTTGTTTTATTTTTAAAAATCTTCCCTAGGGATAGCCATTGTACAGATGGAGCCAGTTTGCCACATATGGCTAATGTGACCTGCTCCCTCTGCAGAAAATCATCAGATACAGAAACTTTTTCACCCAAAACATCTTGACCCAGATGTGTCACCAAGTGCAGGTTCTTAGTTTGGACTCACTCTAACGCATATTGGTCAGGCAGTTGTTTCCTGTATTGTATGTAGTGCCAGAGTGGCATGTGTCATGTATGTGCTTTATGGGACCTGCAATCAATGGAAGTGACGCTATCCTTATACAAGTCTACGGGAAGAGCAATATCCCTCCCCGAGAGACATGGAGTGACTGGGCAGCTGTACTTAAAGTACTGTATGCAGGGTGTATAGTGTATAGTTTTGGTATATTGAATTATCTAGGCCTCCAGCAGTTTAATACAGCAATCAACTGGAATTGAATAATTTGCTCTCAAATGATAAAGAGATGACTCTGCTGACTCCTTCCTCTAGTAATAAGGAGGTAAATTTGCTAACTCTGTTTAGTAACATAGTTTATAAGGTCGAAAAAAGCCCTCTGTCCATCCAGTTCTTCCTGTTATCCTATAAGTTGATCCAGAGGAAGGCAAAAAACCCCTGTGAGGTAGAAGCCAATTTTACTCACTTTAGGGGGAAAAATTCCTTCCCGACTCCAATCAGGCATCAGAATAACTCCCTGGATCAACGACCCCTCTCTAGTAACTATAACCTGTAATATTATTACCTCCAGAAATACATCCAGGCCCCTCCTGATCTCTTATAGTGAACTTACCATCACCACCTCCTGAGGCAGAGAGTTCCATAGTCTCACTGCTCTTACCGTAAAGAATCCTCTTCTATGTTTGTGTACAAACCTTCTTTCCTCCAGACGCAGAGGATGTCCCCTCGTCACAGTCACAGTCCTGGGGATAAATAGATGATGGGAGAGATCTCTGTACTGACCCCTGATATATTTATACATAGTTATTACATCTCCCCTCAGTAGTCTTTTTTCTAAAGTGAATAAGCCTAATTTTGATAATCTTTCTGGGTCCTGTAGTCCACCCATTTCAGTTATTACTTTAGTTGCCCTCCTCTGAACCCTCTCCAGCTCTGCTATGTCTGCCTTGTTCACAGGAGCCCAGAACTGTACACAGTCCTCCATGTGCGGTCTGACTAGTGATGTGTAAAGTGGCAGGACTATGTTCTCATCACCGCCATCTATGCCCCTTTTGATGCAACCCATTATCTTATTGGCCTTGGCAGCAGCTGTCTGACACTGGTTTCTACAGCTTAGTTTGCTGTTCACTAAAATTCCTAGGTCCTTTTCCATGTCAGAGTTACCCAATGTTTTACCATTTAGTATGTACTGGTGACTTGCATTATTCCTTCCCATATGCATAACCTTACATTTGTCAGTGTTAAACTTCATCTGTCACTTCTCTGCCCAAGCCTCCAGTCTATCCAGAGCCTATGGATTCTTTACGGTAAGAGCAGTAAGACTATGGAACTCTCTCCCTGAGGAGGTGGTGATGGTAAGTTCACTATAAGAGATCAGGAGGGGCCTGGATGTATTTCTGGAGGTAATAATATTACAGGTTATAGTTACTAGAGAGGGGTCGTTGATCCAGGGAGTTATTCTGATGTCTGATTGGAGTCGGGAAGGATTTTTTTCCCCCTAAAGTGGGGAAAATTGGCTTCTACCTCACAGGGGTTTTTTGCCTTCCTCTGGATCAACTTGCAGGATAACAGGAGAACTGAATGGACGGAGGGCTTTTTTCGGTCTTTGTACCTGTTACTATGTTACTATGTTACTATGTTACTATGCTTTCCTATGCAAACCGGTACAGTCAAAAAGGAAATATAGACCCCAATGGGAGTCAATGGCTTACGTATACCGATATACCACCATATGCCCATACCGTAGATTGGCATATGTTAGAAGCTTCCACTCAGGGGGGTAGCTAAAGGCTGATGGGCCCCCTTCCTTCAGGGCTTTATGGCCGGAAAAAATTGAAACGGTACCCCCCCTTCCCCCCATTCCAAATTCTTGACCTAACCCCTTTCCCTCCAGCCAGAGGTCTAACTTTACCAGCATACACTTTCTATTAAACTGGTGTCTTCTTATGCTTCACAAGGGTCTTTGGGCCCCCTCAGGCTCCTGGGCCTGGTAGCGACTGCTACCTCTGCACCCCCTATAGCTACGCCCCTGCTTCCACTGATAATATATGTTGGGGAATACTGCCAGCATGTACAGTTCCTCCAATAAAGTCTTAAAAGTAGATGTGAACAGAGTCTAATATTTTACCATCATATTAGACGTAATAGGATATTTGGCATATGCCTATAAACTTGGCGCATATCTGAAGAGAGATCATGTTGCATAGAATGTAACATTTTAATGGGATAAAGTCCTTCCTTCCATGGACGGCCATAGATTATCAAGTTCATTAATGTCTGTCATTTGTCCATAACCATCAAACTCATCGGTCTCCATCGAGCAACCTTTGATATTTCACATTTATCTGGACTTCCATCCTTAATTTTTTAGGGGGGTGCGAGAGAGTAATAATATATCCATTATTGATTTTGCAGCTGTCATTTCATGTTACTAAATCATCTTAATTGGTAACCTCACAATTGGTGAATGAGTAATTAGAGAAGAAATATCCTACGTTAAAGTAAAATATCAATTAATTATTGTTCCTGGCAAATGCCTTAAAATGTCAATGGAGAGCTGCCTAAGACAGATTTATCTCTGGTTATGTATTGTACATTGAAGATTGATTGGAAGGGTTGGAGAACGAACCACTCAATAAAGATGAAATGGTCGTCATCTTTCCTGTGCATGGTAATAAAATTGCATGAGTCATTGTCGTTCTTGCTAAAGACTCAGTAATTGCTTTAGACATCAGCTCCAAATCCATTACAGCTAAGACGCAGTTCAAGATGGATGACGTAAAAGTAGACGATGGGGGAAAAATTTATTAAAAATCAACAAATGCAAACATTTAAAGGAAATACTCATCAACAATGGTCACTTTGTTTTACAGTGTATGACTGCCAAGGGGGTTTCAGATATTGGACTCTTTATGATGAGCAGATCAGTGATGGGTGATGGACCACGCCTATGGCACCTAATGTAGGTAATGCTACAGAAATCTGTAGCTTTTTTGGATGTTTCTCGAGGATAAAGGACCAGATTCTGGTGATTTACATGGTCCTGTTTACAAGTTTGCATTGGACTTTTGGACCTTATAACAGAATTATATATAGGTTGATCCTTAATCTGCATAAAGCAATCACATATAGTATGGTCTTCAAACAGGACTCTTGGTAGACTCTCAAGATACGTTGGGTACCGAAGAGCTACTTTCTGCATTGCACTTTCATTATGTTTTAGTGTTTTAATGTGGCTATACAAAACTCTTGAAATATTTTTTATTTTCCCAGTAATCACAATAAGCTGATGCTATCTGTTTCTCATAGCTTACGTTTCAGCTTTGCTGTGTAGACTGGGGGAGGATGAGAAGAGTCATCTCCTTATCAAGAGAGGGTAGATGAGTTAATGGCAGCTCTTTTGTACAGTTAGAGGTCTGGATAAGTCAAGATAGTAACCTATAAAATGTACAAACATGAAAGACGCCGCATGCAGTTCTTTCATCAATTTGGTCTTAAAGAGTGGACATACCCCATCACTTCATGGAGGTTATAACAGTCTTAGACCTTACTTAATCAAATTACTCCTAGTTATTTCAGCCAACATGAAACATATGCACCCTGCTTTATTTTCTACACAGCTAAAGGAACTGTGCATCTCTGTTCTGTAATATGACCATCCATATAAAAGTTCTTTAATATGGACGTCCTTATTTACGCATAGGTCCCCTATATGAGAAAGTTTGCAACATACTTTCCATTCTGAAGTTATGTGGATCAGCCACTTCTCTCAGGAAAATCTAGCATCTGTCCTTTACCAGATTTCTGTCCTGGGCTATGGAGTAGGAGTAGAGATGAGCGAATCATTCAAAAAAATAATTCGCCAAACTTTTCCGAAAATTCGCATATTCGACGAATAGATTTGTTGTATTTGCATACAAAATATACGTTATTATGTGCTATTAGCGAACATTCGCTCACTAATAACGAACGTTCATTTACAAAATGTGCGCAACTTCTCAGAAGACATACGCATGAGCGTACAAATAGCTTACGAATCTCAGCGTACTATTGTCTAAGCGATTACTTAATACGCAGGCACGTACGAGGAGAGGCTGCAGCGTGCACTCCTCAGAGGCAGAGCGAATATTCGAGACATATATATGGTAAAGTTCAAATACATTATTATAGGTATAATATAAACATTTTAAATATCACCTACCTTGTCTGCTCACGGACACGTTTAAGTCTCTTTTCTTCTGACGCTTGTCATAGAACTGGAGCAGAGTCCCAAACTCAGTCACAATTTGTAATCCACATAGGTCAAATTGTAATCCAAATGGGTAAAAAAAAGCAGCAAAGGTTCCTTAAAAAACCCTCTTTCGAGGGGCTCCCCAAATAACCTGAAAAGGGGGAAAAAGGGATGAGGCGCACGAATGCGCAACTTAATTTCCTGAGTTGCCTCGTCATCCTCCCGTGCTAGCGAAAGGGGCGGAACTACCAGGGAGGAGTCTGCATCGCTGAATTAAATTTGTACACAACAGCGTATAGAGTAACTAAATTATACGTAGAATAGCGTATAATTTATAGGACACACTATGTAGCGAATGTGTACAAAAGCGAAGCGAATCACCTAATATTCGGATTCGCTTCGCAGCTGAAAAATCCCAAGATTCGATACGAATCTACGAAGCAGCGAATAGATTCGCTCATCTCTAGATAGGAGGTACTTCCTCTGTGTGCAGGATCAGATTGAACAATTACTCTACCTGGTATATACATAGACTTCTGAATCCACCTTATCTGAGCATGCACCAGGCAGAGGCATAGGGTTCTGGCCCCATCCATAACCTAGGCGGGAAATCTGGTGAATGCCGTAAGTATGAGCAAACTTTTGTAAAATTTGATTTGGCTGGTTAGCAAATTTTACAAAAAAATTTGCATTGTGATGAATTACTTTGTCACGAACCACATTTTTTTGTAGTGGATACAATGACAGGGAGCTGCGATAGAGCCGCTACCCATCATCATATCCCTTAGATGCCGAGTTCATACATGATCGCGGCATCTGAGAGTAAAAACAGTGTTAAATTAACAGGAAAAAAAATTAAATCCTATTTACCGCCTCGATTTGTTCGGAAAGGCCCGGCCACCGCCATCTTGCTTGAAGATCTTGCACAAAATCTTGCATGGCCCAAGATGACGTTGTGACGCCGGCTGGTGTGGTGACGTCATATTTCGCAACGCATGGGATTTCAGCCGAGATCTTCAATCAAGATGGCAGCAACCGAGCAAATGGAAGAGGTCAGTATGATTTCCCCCCCCCCCACTATTTCAGGTTAAATTGATTAGCTACCACGAAGCACAAAGAAACTTGGCTTTGCAGCTAATAAAATGTATCCTGAAATTTGGATTGAATTCCACTTCAATTTGTGCATCTCTAGCCGTAACGTTGGAGGACGCAGGATTTTCAGAAGAGGAGCATCACATGTCTGGATCCTAGGAAGCTGAACACACAACTTCAGAACTGTAAATATATTACAGATAGAATTAAAGGGAGTCTGTCACCTCCATATGCCCCTATAAAGCACTGACATAGCCCCACAGCACACCCAGGGGCGGTCTTGGGCACCACGCATCCTATGCATTTGTGTAGGGCCCCCGGCGTCCAAGGGGGCCCCCACGCTCTTCTCTTGTGCCGGTGCCCAAGACCGCCCGCCCAGCTGTCACTCTGCGGGCCCCCCTTGCCACTTGCAGGGCCGCACCGCCAATTAGCCAGGTGCGGCGCGGCCCTGCGCACAGATAGGGGCAGAGGGAGATGAGCGCTTCCATTGTGGAAGCGCTCATCTCCATAGTCATCTGTTTCGCCGTCCTCAGGACGGCGATACAGATGCCTGTATTGTACTGGGGCAGGGGAGGGAGAGGCGTCTCCCTGCCCTTTCCTCTGATAGGCTGCAGGCACTGGGCCTGCAGCCTATCAGAGGCCGGCTCAGGCGGCGCGATGACGTCATCGCGCCGCCTGAGCCGTACAGCGCGGGACACAGGCGGAAGAGGCCTGCATCGCATCGCTGCCGGCTCCATGGAGGTAAGTAAGTGTTTATTTTTTTTTATTTTTTTTTTATTGTAGCAGTCACCGACCGGAGCTCAATTGGGGCACTGGGGGCATTTTGGGGGCATTTTACTGGCACATGGGGGCACTGGGGGCATTTTACTGGCACATGGGGGCATTTTACTGGCACATGGGGGCACTGTGGGCATTTTACTGGCACATGGGGCACTGTGGGCATTTTTACTGGCACATGGGGGTACTGTGGGCATTTTTACTGGCACATGGGGCACTGTGGGCATTTTACTGGCACATGGGGGCACTGGGGGCATTTTTACTGGCACATGGGGGCATTATGGCCGGGCATTTTACTGGCACATGGGGCATTTTTACTGGCACATGGGGGCACTGAGGGCATTTTACTGGCACAGGGCATTTTTACTGGCACATGGGGGCACATGGGCATTTTTACTGGCACATGGGGGCATTTTTACTGCACATGGGCACTGGGGGCATTTTTACTGGCACAAGGGGGCACTTGGGCATTTTTACTGGCACTGGGGGCACTTCTTACTGGCACATGGGGGCACTGGGGGCATTTCTTTATGGCATGGGAGCACTAGGGGCATTTTTCTGGCACATGGGGGCACTGGGGGCATTTCTTACTGGCACATGGGGGCACTGGGGGCATTCTTACTGGCACATGGGGGCACTGGGGCATTTCTTACTGGCACATGATTTTGAGGGGGAATCAATGGGGGGAACTTCTGGCGCATTATTGGGGCATTTCTTACTGGCACATAATTTGGGGGGCATCTATGGGTGGGGAGCACTTCTTACTGGCACATTGGAAGCATTATTACTTCTGGGGCACAGTGGGGACATTAGTACTGTGGGGGCACTATTACTGTGGGGGGCACCCTGGCACAGTATCAGCGCAGTTATTTCTGGGGGACGTTATGTTTCACACTATTACGGGACAGTATTTGCTGGGCGCAGTTATTTTAGGACACTGTGTGCCAATAATTATTGAAGGGCACTATCTGTGTGGTACTAGTGGCACAGTACTGGGGTGGTAGGATGATTTGTCCAGAAGATGGGAGGATGATGGAAAAGTAGTAAACTAAGATTTTTTTCTGTCAAACTGCAGAGATAAGAAATGGCTGAAAAATGGCGTCTGGTCTGAAAGGAGAAGATAAGGAAAGAGAAGATCTACATCCGAGGAGACGTCACTGGATGTAAGAGGTATGAGGCGCTGTATATTATGGATGTACTGGATGTAAGAGTATGTATGGGTAAGCGCTGTATTATACTGGATGGATGTAAGAGGTATGGGGCGCTGTATTATACTGGATGTAAGAGGTATGAGGCGCTGTATTATACTGGATGTAAGAGGTATGAGGCGCTGTATTATACTGGATGTAAGAGGTATGGGCGCTGTATTATGATGTAACTATGAGGTATGGGGCGCTGTATTATACTGGATGTAAGAGGTATATGAGGCGCTGTATTATACTGGATGTAAGAGGTATGGGCGCTGTATTATACTGGATGTAAGAGGTATGGGCGCTGTGTGTATTATACTGGATGTAAGAGGTATGGGGCGCTGTATTATACTGGATGTAAGACGGTATGGGGGCGCTGATTATACTGGATGTAAGAGGTTGGGGCGCTGTATTGGGGGGGGGCGTGTCATCAGAGGCCGTGTCATCAGGGGTGTGAGGTGTCATTGGGGGGGGGCCCCCAGACATAACTTCGCTTAGGGCCCCCAGAAATGCCAAGGACCGCCCCCTGAGCACACCTAATCACAAATCTAATTGTACCTGTGATGCTTTCTTGTGACTTGTAGAAGCTGGCAAAAACGTAGTTTAAACCATATGGTAAATTAGCCGTTGTAAGTGCCCGGAGGCGGCGTCCACTGCCGGTGGAGCCCGGGCTCCTGTGCTTTTTTTTCATGCTTTCCCCGCCCCAGCCATTGCCTCTGCCCGCCCTCCTCTTCTCTTGCGTCCTCCGCCTGTTCCAGTCACTCGCTGGGCCGGTGTATGCGCACAATGGGCAATGCAGTGTGCATGCCCCGGCCCGGCGAGAGACTGCACAGGGGTGGGATCTCGCCGGAGGACGCAAGTGAAGAGGAGGGCGGGCGGAGGCAATGGCTGGGGCGGGGAAAGCATGGAAAAAAAAGCACAGGAGCCCGGGCTCCACGGCAGTGGACGCCGCCTCCGGGCACTTCCAACGGCTAATTTACATATGGTTTAAACTACGTTTTTGCAGCTTCTATAAGTCACAAGAAAGCGCCACAGGTATGATTAGATTTGTGATTAGGCGTGCTGTGGGGCTATGTCAGTGCTTTATAGGGGCATATGGAGGTGACAGTCTCCCTTTAAGTTAATTTCGGTGGAATTGCTTGACAGAATAGATTTGGTCCAGATGAATTCAGCCTGCATTGAAAGTGCTCAGATTGCCCTGAAAAGTTGTGTATGACACTTTGGGGCCTCTTAGGGCTGAATCCAACTTTTTCCAAACTATTTAGCGCCAAGACAGCATTAGTAGCATTGAGAGTGTCATAGATAGTTGTGGGTGAACTATGGATGGTAGCTGGTGGTAACAAGCCTGTTTAATAATTAAAAAATTATCCAAAAATGATCCCATCTTGGTGGTAGATGACTTTTTCTTTGTTTCCTGATCTATAATTGTTGTCACCATTTTGAGGGATTTGAGTGCACAAATCACAAAAGTTTTAGACTCATCAAAATTAGAATGTTTTCGAAAAATTTGTAATGAATTTGATTAGCGTAGAATTGATTCGCCCATCTCAAATGAAAAACTCTCTCCTACTGGTCTGTTCTGTGCAATGAAGGTGGCTTTGCAGGACCCCTTTAAATGTAGAAACTAAAAAAATTCAGAGCAACGATTCAGACAAAGAAAAAAAAAGAAAAGAAAAACTCTCTAAATGACCCCATCAGCATGCTGGCAATAGAATATCTATTACATCGTAGACACTTCTTATTACTTCCAGGGTGATGATTATTTCATTGTCTTTAGAACAGATAAACCCACTCCATCATCCACTCCTACCAGCGCCGGCAATAGAGATAATCTGCTTAAACTTTTTATCTTTTTTTTGTTCCCCCTCGAAATGATAATGTCTTCATCACACATTCAAATGAATTAGTTAAGTAGTGGCTTTATTTCATAGATTTTTTTTCACAGAAACAATTAAGGAGAGGCAGAAATGGATCTTATGCTCTCCGCTATCTTCTAGAAAAGTTTTGCGGGAATCCAATTTTTTCCCCCTCCAGTTAATATTTCGAGCTGGTTAAACATTTTTGTATCACTGAGCAATAATGACTGTTTTATATTCATGAATATCCCCTTTATTATATCATTATGTTTTTAGCTGGATAGGATTAGAGATAATGGATCTTATCTGAATGAGAGACATAGGATGTTATAATGGAGAAGGTGCAATATTCCAGGTAATCATGAAGGAGCAAGATAGCTTTCTGGCTTTTCAGGAGCTTCTAAAAGACAAAAATCAGATTACTGCCAAAAATATGATCTCATTTTTGCTGTTTTTTTGCTGTTGTACAAAGGCTCCTTCATTACAGCAGGATATGATGTTAATGTATAATAAAGAGCTAGTCCAGGTTCAAAAAAGAGAACTGTCTCCGAATATTTTTTTTGATTTGCATAATATTTATAATTTAGACCCTATATTTGCCATATTTCAATTAAAATGGGCTCCCCCACAAACAACCATACGATGAATTAAGAGTCTGACCACTGAGACCAAGAGAAAGGGGAATCAATTCTTGTGGGGCAAGGTATTTTAGTGGTTCTTTCCCTTCAATCCCTTGTAATATAGTTGTTTAGCGGTACTACACGTAGGTCTGAAGTAAGAAAGAACTCAGCTCCAACGAGGACATCATCAGGGCAAGATGTGTTCTCCTACTACCACCTTTCTTTGTATCATATGGGAATCAGCCAGCTGCCATATTGGGAATTGGTCGAAGGGAAGTTTGCTCATTTGTTCACTGCTTCACTGCTTCACTGCTTGGATGACTGTCACTCACTTAGTTTATTAAACTCTTTATGCACTTAAGCCATGTTAAGCCTATTTTATTCCTGGGTCTCAGAATTCACGGTAATAGAATCCTGCACAAATCACATTCATTATGAACTTCTCAAAAATGTTACTTTCTCTGGGCAGCTTTCTCTGTAGTTTCTTTTTGAGTCTCCGCATTGTGACGATGACATTGTACTCTGGCTTCACTGCTTTGAATGTTTTGTCCTTTCCCGATGCGTTCATCTTCTTCCTTTAATCCTCACCCTATTATTTCTTTACTGACTTGAAGTTTGAATGGCACTGGTGATTGCAGCAGTTGTTTCTTGCTTCGTGAGCCTTTAATTGCTGTTTTAATGCCATTTTGTAACGCAAGGCCAATGACTAATAGGAATTAGGAAAGTAATTTTGCGCCCCGGCTGCAGTCTGACTGCAGAGTTAGAGCAAAGCAGGAAATCGATAAGCAATAAAGAGACGAACAAATAAAATTCTAAACTCAGATTGCCTTAATTGACTTTCCTTGTGATCACTTAACTCGTCATTGATCTGCATCTGATTATTGAGAAATGTTTACACTGAACAAGAGAGTACAGGAATGCAGAAAATGTCACCGGTTCTGGTCCACCTTGTCTACTACATGGTGAAATACATTCCAGGAGAGCAGAAAATGGGATGAACAGGATTAGGAAAATGTAACTACTTTTTTTCAGGAACAGCAACTCCCTCTTTCTCCTCCATGGGTTGTGTCTGGTATTGCACCTTAGCTTTATTGAAGTGAGCTATCATCAACCGCTAATGCCCTATGCTTGAGTATATGGCAGGCAGAAGTGGGGGGTTGGTTCTTCCACTCTAGACAAAATCTGCAGTTTCAGCTTTTCCCCAAGTGTCCCATTAATAAATACTTGTCAACTTTTCTAAGAGACGCAATAATTCAGTTTGGGCCTCCCTTTCCTCAGTGCTTTGTGGCAAGGGCCAGGGGTGCTCCTAGCCTTTTTGCTGCCTGAGGCAAAAATTAAAATGGCACTTCTCCCATGCCAAATTCCAAACCTAACCCCCTGACTCCAGGCCTACTGTTAAAGACATACTTAGAAAATATTTCAGATTAATACAGCACCACATAATTCTTACATCCAGTGATGTCTCCTCTGATATAGACGTTCTTTTCTCATCTACTCCTTTCCGACCAGACCGCCATGATGTTTATTTTCAGCCATCTCTTGTCTCTGCAGAGTTTGACAGACATAATAGTTTCCTACTTTTCCATCATCCTCCCACCTTATGAACACCTCATCCTGCCACCCACAATACTGTGCCCACTGTGCTCCCCAATACTATACTGCAGAAACAGTCCCCCTGAAAATATTAATACCGTGCAGATAGTGCCCCCTTCAATAATTATTAGCGCACATTGCCCTAAAAAATTACCTCCTAGCAAATAGTGTCCCTCGCACTAATAGTGCCATAAATATAGTGGCCCCAAAAAATAATTGTGCTAAGGTGATACTGTGCCAGGGTGCTACCCAAAGTCATAGTGCTCCTCAAAGTCCCACCAATATAATTAATCTGTCATAGTGCACTTAGTGTTAACAGTGCCCCAATAGTAATAATGCCCCCATTGTACCCTTACAAGTAATCATGTTCCCCTTTACCACTCCAGTAGTATTTATTCTCCTTATAATATGTGCCTGTAGAAAAATGCATGCTAATGTGTGCCAGTAGAAAAATACCCCCTTATAATGTGTGCCAATGCAAAAAAAATCCTAATAATGTGAGCCAGTGCAAAAAATACCCCCTTACAATGTGTGCCAGTACAAAAAATACTCCTATATAATGTGCACTAGTACAAAAAATACCCCCTTATAATGTGTGCCAGCACAAAAATATCCTTTTTTAATGTATGCCAACACAAAAAAATACTCATTTGTTACGTGTGCCAGTACAAAATATGCCCCCTTCTGTGTGCCAGTACAAAATATGCCCCCTTCTGTGTGCCAGTACAAATCTCCCATTAGTGGCCCCAGTAGAGCCAATGTTCCCATAGTGTCCTCAAAATGTGTGCCAGTACAAGAACATGTCCCCTTATACTGTATGTGCCACTGCAAAATACTCCTATTTAGTGCCCCTAGTAGATGCCTCCATAATGATTTCCCCCCTCATGGTGACCCAACAGCCTGGTGCCAATGTAAAAAAAAAACTCAAATACTTACCTGCAGGTGGCTGTCAGCAATGTGGTGCAGGCCTCTTCCAGATTGTTTCCTGATCTGTACACTGCCCAGCTCAGGAGGTGCACTGATGATTATGTCATTGCACTGCCAGTGCTGGCCTCTGAAAGGATACAGGCACTAGGCCTAAAGCCTATCAGATGGAAATGCAGGGCAGGGAGACATCGCTCCCATGGCCCTGAGGATGGCAATACATACTTGGTGGTGCATCACTGGCCAGGGGGGCCCTGTAGGCTTTCATTGCTTAGGGTCCCAGTCGCCATTGCAACCCCTATAGCTATGCCCCTGCATAATTCACCAATTCATCCCCTGCATCCTACACCTAACTGTACCCAATCAGTGGCTACTCTGATTCCCGAGAGTCTATACAGAGAAATTCCCACTGTTATGGAGCGTTATCCTCAGCATAGCTTCCTTGGAAACCTAGAACATTCATTGAAAGGACACAAACAGGTAGTCGGTGGGAATGGCCGTCTAGAAGACACCCTTAAATCATCCGATCGTGGGAGAATTTGGTGGCTCGAAGGGCATCTTCACTGAATTAAAACCCCTTTAATCATCTTCAGGCTACAATGGGAGTTGTAATTTCACATAACATTAATCGCAAATCTTCTGAAACTATAACTCCTAGCATTATCAGACTCCAAAATTAAATCACACCCAAGATCTAACTCCAAAATTAATTTGATCCTTAGACCGGTTGATCTCCAATATTAATTCAGACCTCCTCCTCGCAGACTTAATTCAGACCCCAGATTGTACTCCGCCCTTCATTTAGACCCCAAGTCATACCCTAAAGTTCATTCAGACTGCCAAATTACATAATTTAGGTTACTTTTACACTAGAGTTAACATTTTCCGGTATTGAGATCCGTCATAGGGTCTCAATACCGGAAAAAAAACGCTTCCATTTTGTCCACATTCATTGTCAATGGGGACAAAATGTAACTGAACAGAACAGAGAGCTCCAAAATACATTCCATTCTGTTACCATACCGGAGAGCAGCATGCTGCGGTTTGCTTTCCGTCCTGGGATGCAGAGCAAAACGGATCTGTCATGACCCATAATGCAAGTCAATGGGACGGATCCGTTTTCTCTGAGACAATAGAAAACAAATCCGTCCCCCATTGACCTTCAATGGAGTTCATGATGGATCAGTATTAGTTATGTTACAGATAATAAAATTGGATCCGTTCAGAACAGATGCAGACGGTTGTATTATCATTAACGGAAGAGGTTTGGTGAACCCTGCCGGATCCAGCAAAAACTCTAGTGTGAAAGTAGCCTTAGTCACCAAAAGTTAACTTATCCCAGATCGGAATCCAAAATTCTTTCAGACCATTACTGTCACTCCAATATATTCTAATGACCTATGTCCTGGGTCTCCTTGAGGCCGCAGAACCTGTCACAGGCACTATGGCTACTACTAAAGCAATAGTTACAACACTGATAATATAATGTGATACTTATAAAGTGGCTGTAAACATCTAGTTAACATCAGGACCTTGCCTCCAGGCCCCTCTGAATCCAGAATACCATCATTAGTCATAAATCATAGCTTCCACCATTGCAGACTCTTCATCTACATTACAGCCCGAATCTCTCCGACTTGTTTTGGATACATTTTAAACAAGTGTTTCCCAAATGGTTTCATCACAGCGATCTGTCTCGTTGCATTCCGTGCAGTCTGACGCCGATGTTTTCTCTAATCATCTGTCTTCTCGATCTTCCTCTTGTTTTGCCAACTCATAAACTTTCCGGGGTAACTTCTCCTTTTCAATAATTCATCAAACGTTCTCAGATGCTTTTGTGGAAATGAAGTCAATGTTGCCTGTGTTCATGGCCGCACCTCACGGAATATTCACTGGAACGGCTAAGCATCTATTTATCACCGGAAAGAGAGAACGCTTTCAGGCTGCTCGCTGAATCACTTTTCTGGGACATGGGGTTATCGAGAGACTAAAAACGAATCTATAAATCTTTCTGTTCAAGTCGCCATTGATGTCTACATCTCAGCAAATGCTACTTAGCGTATCAAATGTCTGTTTAATGTAAAGTTCAACCGGAGCAAATCTGGCATTAACAAGTCATCATCTATTTATGCAGCATGCCGAACTGGAGTTCAGAACTCAGTGCTTTCAAAGTGGCGTCCATTGGTGGTCTTCATTGCATCTACATTTTTTTTACTGGTGGTTCTGGTGTAAAGCCAGCTAAATCATATCAATATAATAATCTGCATGTCATGATACGGGGAGTAGTGAGCCCTAACTTGAGCCCCAACCTCTGTCCCTGCCTACTTACACGGCCCGTCCTATGGCGGGCGCGTAACTGGGCGACAATCCCTAGCCTGAATAAGTGCTGGGGCGTAAAGGGAAGGGGAACAAGAGGAAAATACAACAAACAAAGACAGGACACAAACACAATATCGGAAGGGTCAGCAAGCCAAAAGTCGTACCAGGAAGTCACGTCAAAACCAGGGGAGAGAGCAAAAGCAAGGTCAAAAATACACAGTGAAGTCCAAAACACAGTAGTCACAATGAGGATTAGCAAGCACTAGCACTGGAGGTATAGACCAATCTCAAGCAACCTGAGGCTGGCAGGCTGCCTGTTTAAATAGTGCTCCAAGTAGGTCATGTGATGAGGCAGCGTCACATGACCTAACTCCAAAAGTGAAACAGAAAGTGCAGGCTTACTTGCCAGTACTCAGAGGTAGGTCATGTGATGTGGCCAGTGTCATGTGACCTATAGCACATATTCATAGCTAAAGCTCCTCCTGCCTTTCGTCAAGGAGATGGGGAGGACACCGGCCGCGCATAGACTGAACGCGCGCCGGGTCCTCCCCGCCCCTGTTGTCATGGAGACAAGGTCGCACATCTCGTCCTTGCTCCTGAACAACAGTGGGAGTCCGGTGGTGCTGCACAGAGAAAGTACGCCGCCGGCTCCCCGTGACACTGCATGTATTTTAGAGCAGAAGTTCATGCTCCAGAGCTACTCTTCCCTGCACCAATAAGCACAGGATATTATGACCATTATTAGTCATTTTGAAGCCTATGGAGAACTCTCTTTGGTCAATTGGTCACCTCATCTCCATGCTAATATATCACAATATGTTCCAATCACTCAACCTCTCAGGTTTGTTAGTTGTATGACTGTTAAGCTGTCCAAGTCCACGTCAATTTGCCTCTTGAGAGCCCTGCTACAGATTTTGCATTGGGGCCAGGGCGGTTCACATTATGCTACTGGGCGTGCAATCTGTTACTAGAACTATGGGTTACTTTGAGCCCTTAATGTACCCTAATCTTGCCAGGGTACTTTAGGCACCTTCCCCTGTGGAAAGGTGCTTGACATGGGAGCATCAAGCATTTCTGCTGCCTGAGGCGAAAAGTGAAACAGCGAACCCCCCCCATGCCAAATTTCTTTACCTAAGCCCATTGCCACATGGCCCTTCCGCTGCCTCCCTCTTGCCCCAACCTGGTGGTGCCTGAGGCAATCGCCTCACCTGGCCTCATTGGTGGTGCACCCCTGGTGCTTGAGCAATAGGTTCTTTAGCTTTCTAAGTTCCTGCAAAAATTTTGTACATTCTGTTGTCTGGTGTATCGACTCTTTGTCCATTTACTGGATTCTGACCCTTCGCTGGCTGCCCTGACCTAGGACCATTGACTGTATTGCTCATACCCTGCTTGCCCTGACCTCAGGCTGTCCTTGACTCCTATTGTGCCTGACTCCTCGGTGCTGTGCACCAGTGCCTTTGACCCCTGGGGGTCAACTGTCAATCACACAGAGAGTACTCTGAGAGTTAGCAGCATGGTGGTTCCCTGCAGCGAAGTTAAGATCCCTGTACAGGAGTTAAAGAGTGAACATTATGGTACTGCCAGGATAACATAGTAACATAGTTTCTAAGACCGAAAAAAGCCCTCCGTCCATCCAGTTCGGCCTGTTTTCCCACAAGTTGATGCAGAGGAAGGCAAAAAAACCCTGTGAGGTAGAAGCCAATTTTCCCCACTCCAATCAGACATCAGAATAACTCCCTGGATCAACGACCCCTCTCTAGTAACTATAACCTGTAATATTATTACCCTCCAGAAATACATCCAGGCCCCTCCTGATCTTATAGTGAACTTACCATCACCACCTCCTCAGGCAGAGAGTTCCATAGTCTCACTGCTCTTACCGTAAAGAATCCTCTTCTATGTTTGTGTCTAAACCTTCTTTCCTGCAGACACAGAGGATGTCCCCTCGTCACAGTCACAGTCCTGGGGATAAATAGTTTTAGCCCAAAGTTCAATATGTTGGTTGACACAGAGGTTTAGTATCCACTACCTCAATTTACTGAGGACTCCGGGTCACATTGTCCAACTTTTTGTAAGCTTTACCCAATGTCCAGCGCAGCTCTGCTACATCTCCCTCCACCACAGTTTTTTTAGATAGCGTACACTCCATTTTATTTCCCGCAGTTTACTGTCTTTTAACCGGCCGAAATACCATTCCATTGACAATATTTATTGAAGAAACTATTTTACAGGGAAAAACATGACTTTAGAAGCCGCTTGGCATTCCATGACCTTTTTAATACCTCGTTTTTGATGCAGTGATAAATATTGTCTTTTATGTATTTATTGCACATTATCACATACCTATTATATCATTACTGCTCACAGTTGGGCAGATATATCAATGTCACTGCACTTGGATGGTGCCTTGATTTGCACCAGAATGTGTGGATGCACTTGCTGGGCCAAATGTATGAAGCACATGTGCCACAATTTTGTTTCAATTAGGACATATTAGACAACTTTTTGTGCCAACTTTTTGTCCTATTTTGTGCACTCTTAGGTAGTTTTTTGACCTTTTTTGTTACCAGATCTATACCAGCTTCAAGGTGAATACAGATTTATGTAGGCACATCTTCCCTTCACCACTTCTAAAACAACATCACAGATTTAGACAAATTTAACAATCCAAATTATAAATATCGTACAAACTAAAAATGATGCAGGCACGATATTCTGATGCAAAAATAAAAAAAATATCTTAACCCCTTTATGACCGAGGCATTCTTCACCAATTTTAAAGCAATTTCAAACCAATTTCTTGTAAAGCAGCATGGTTTTACAAGCAAAAAATCTCAATACTTATTACTCTGATTCTTCAGTTTACAGAGACACTCCATATTTGGTCGTAACCTGCTGTGTGGGCACATTGCAGGTCTCAGAAGGGAAGGAGCACCATATGGCTTTTGGAGGGAAGATTTTGCTGGGCCCATGTTGCATATGAGTACCTTCTGATGCACCCCTGAAGTGGAAACCCCAAAAAGTGAAACCATGTTAGAAACTACACCCCCCACGGAAACGCAAGGATATTCTTTTGAACATTTCCAGCACCTTCTGTAAGCCAATGTGCATTTTCAAAAAGCGGCATGTCTAGGTATAACACGTGTGCCATGCAGGCAGCATGTACTATTTACAAAAAGAAACACATCCACAATGTCCATGCCATTGTCACTGTCCACCTTTCCCAGTTCCTCCCAGTGTCACGTGGCCATCCCTCTTTCTCTTCCTTTGTGGTTTTGCCTGCCAACATGAACAGTAGAATCATGCTTTGTGCTGTTTTACATGATTCGTCTGGAAAAAAAAAAAATCTTTGCATCCTTAAGAATCGATTGGCTCGTTCATAAAACATATGGATGTTTTAATCAAGAAACCGTGACGCACTTATCCGTGGATTGTCACGGGTGCCGTGGCCCAGATCCCCTGATTGAATGGAGGTAAACTCAAAGTTTTTCTAACCCTGGACAAACCCTTTAAACGAGGCCTTCAATGGAAAATGACTACAGATGTCATTCACATATCATCACACTTGACGATGCTACCAGAAGTTACGTCCAATGAAAAGCTCAGCTCTGCTACATCTGCGGTTACAGTGCCGTTCTGCAATATTGTCATAATGCATTTGTAACAATTTTGTATTCCCTCATGTGCGATGTATGTTTCATTAGTTTTCGTTTCATGAGTCACCTGCTTGTTATAATGTAATATTCTAGCTGTCAAGAGAAATAAATGCATTGACTGGATGATATATAACCGATAACTACAAGAAAAACAGTGCAGGCAGTGTGCTAAACACAAGAAAAATCATATATAGTGCTGACACTCTATTATTAGTAACAGGACCAGCTTATTATTAATCTGACCGAGATTATAGAGGTGACATAAAATATATCAGGATTATACTAGGAAAGAATCACTGCTCAGATCCATTACAATAAGTATAAGAGACATATTGGGGGTCATTTATCAGATTCTTGTACATAGGAGCAGTATTATAGTAGTTATATTCTTGTACATAGGAGGCGGTATTATAGTAGTTATATTCTTGTACATAGGAGCAGTATTATAGTAGTTATATTCATGTACATAGGAGCAGTATTATAGTAGTTATATTCTTGTACATAGGAGCAGTATTATAGTAGTTATATTCTTGTACATAGGAGCAGTATTATAGTAGTTATATTCTTGTACATAGGAGCAGTATTATAGTAGTTATATTCTTGTACACTAGAGGCAGTATTATAGTAGTTATATTCTTGTCATAGAGGCAGTATTATAGTAGTTATATTCATGTACATGGAGGCAGTATTATAGTAGTTATATTCTTGTACATAGGGGCAGTAATATAGTAGTTATATTCTTGTACGTAGGAGCAGTATTATAGTAGTTATATTCTTGTACATCAGTAGAGCAGTATTATAGTAGTTATATTCTTGTACATAGGAGCAGTATTATATATAGTTTATATTCTTGTACATAGGAGGCAGTATTATAGTAGTTATATTCTTGTACATAGAGCAGTATTATAGTAGTTATATTCTTGTACATAGGAGCAGTGTTATAGTAGTATATTCTTGTACATAGGAGGCAGTATTATAGTAGTAATATTATTGTACATAGGAGCAGTATTATAGTAGTTATTTCTTATACATAGGAACAGTATTATAGTAGTTATATTATTGTACATAGGAGGCAGTATTATAGTAGTTATATTCTTGTACATAGGAGCAGTATTATAGTAGTTATATTCTTGTACATAGGAGCAGTATTATAGTAGTTATATTCTTGTACATAGGAAGTATTATAGTAGTTTATATATCTTGTACATAGGAGCAGTATTATAGTAGTTATATTCTTGTACATAGGAGGGCAGTATTATAGTAGTTATATTCTTGTACATAGGAGTATTATAGTATTATATCTTGTACATAGGGCAGTATTATAGTAGTTTATATTCTTGTACATAGGAGCAGTATTATATAGTAGTTATATTCTTGTACATAGGAGCAGTATTATAGTAGTTATATTTCTTGTACATAGGAGCAGTATTATAGTAGTTATATATCTTGTACATAGGAGCGTATTATAGTAGTTATATTCTTGTACATAGGAGCAGTATTATAGTAGTTATATTCTTGTACATAGGAGCAGTATTATAGTAGTTTATATTCTTGTACATAGGAGCAGTATTATAGTAGTTATATTCTTGTACATAGGAGCAGTATATTATAGTAGTTATATTCTTGTACATAGGAGCAGTATTATAGTAGTTATATTCTTACATAGTATACATAGGAGCAGTATTATATAGTAGTTATATTCTTGTACATAGGAGCAGTATTATAGTAGTTATATTCTTGTACATAGGAGCAGTGTTATAGTAGTTATATTCTTGTACATAGGAGCAGTATTTATAGTAAGTTATATTCTTGTACATAGGAGCAGTATTATAGTAGTTATATTCTTGTATATAGGAGGCAGTATTATCAGTAGTTATATTCTTGTACATAGGAGCAGTATTATAGTAATTATATTCTTGTACATAGGAACAGTATTATAGTAATTATATTCTTGTACATAGGAGCAGTATTATAGTAGTTATATTCTTGTACATAGGAGCAGTATTATAAGCAATTATATTCTTGTACATAGGAGCAGTTTATAGTAGTTATATTATTGTATATAAGAGGCAGTATTATAGTAGTTATATTCTTGCACATAGGAGGCAGTATTATAGTAGTTATATTCTAGTACATAGGAGCAGTATTATAGTAGTTATATTCTTGTACATAGGAGCAGTATTATAGTAGTTATATTCTTGTATATAGGAGGCAGTATTATAGTAGTTATATTCTTGTACATAGGAGCAGTATTATAGTAGTTATTTTCTTGTACATAGGAGCAGTATTAGAGTAGTTATATTCTTGTACATAGGAGCAGTATTATAGTAGTTATATTCTTGTACATAGGAGCAGTGTTATAGTAGTTATTTTCTTGTATATAGGGGCAGTGTTATAGTAGTTATATTCTTGTATATAGGAGGCAGTATTATAGTAGTTATATTCTTGCACATAGGAGCAGTATTATAGTAGTTATTTTCTTGTACATAGGAGCAGTATTATAGTAGTTATATTCTTGTACATAGGAGCAGTGTTATAGTAGTTATTTTCTTGTATATAGGGGCAGTGTTATAGTAGTTATATTCTTGTATATAGGAGGCAGTATTATAGTAGTTATATTCTTGCACATAGGAGCAGTATTATAGTAGTTATATTCTTGTATATAGGAGGCAGTATTATAGTAGTTATATTCTTGCACATAGGAGGCAGTATTATAGTAGTTATATTCTTGTATATAGGAGGCAGTATTATAGTAGTTATATTCTTGTACATAGGAGCAGTATTATAGTAGTTATATTCTTGTACATAGGAGCAGTATTATAGCAATTATATTCTTGTACATAGGAGCAGTTTTATAGTAGTTATATTCTTGTATATAAGAGGCAGTATTATAGTAGTTATATTCTTGCACATAGGAGACAGTATTATAGTAATTATATTCTTGTACATAGGAGCAGTATTATAGTAGTTATATTCTTGTACATAGGAGCAGTATTATAGTAGTTATATTCTTGTACATAGGAGCAGTATTATAGTAGTTATATTCTTGTACATAGGAGGCAGTATTATAGTAATTATATTCTTGTACATAGGAGCAGTATTATAGTAGTTATATTCTTGTTCATAAGAGCAGTATTATAGTAGTTATATTCCTGTACATAGGAGCAGTATTATAGTAGTTATATTCCTGTACATAGGAGCAGTATTATAGTAGTTATATTCTTGTACATAGGAGCAGTATTATAGTAGTTATATTCTTGTTCATAAGAGCAGTATTAGATTGATTTTGCTGTTTTAAACTTTATTTTAAGGTTTCACCAGACACCTTATAGTGCTTGCTATTTAATAAATTGCATCTATTGTACAGAGAATTGAAGCCAGAATTTCAATTAATATAATATGTCAATTAGTCAATTTTTTACATAAAGAAGAAACAAGAGAAATCTTTTTTTTTTCTTTCACAATCTACATACTCATTTTCTCTTGCACATATGGCTTGTTATTATCCTGGAAGCTGGAATGAAGTACATGTCACTTCTGAATTCCTTTCACTGATGTTATTTAAATTTTAAATAAGGACAAGAAACGCAGGCAAGATCTGAGGTTTATAAAATGGTTTATAAAATCAGAGGATGACACCCAACGTTTAGTGCGACCATCAGGTTATGTCAGGAATGTTTTAAATTCGATAGTTGTAAACCATCAGCATATGCCTATTAATAATTCAAAAGTAATCTGCCTCAGAACAGGTCCTCAGTATCTGATTGGTGGCGATTTGACTCCCAGCACCTCTGCTGATCAGCTGTTGGAAGATAGTGTCGTGTTTAGGTGAACTCTGTGACCTACTTACAGCTTACAAAGAACAGCGCCGTCCATAGGATAGTGGCTGTGCTTGGTAGCTGAGGCTCCTTTTTCTTGGGATTGATGAGTGCGGCGTGCCGACCAGGACATTCTTTGTAAGGTATTGCTTTGGGGTTGTTAATCCACATTGGTGCAGATTAAGGTTTTTACTGGCTGTATTGACTTATAGGTTAGACACATCTAGGTGGTACTAAATCAGTTTAATTCTCCCTGGAAGTAATTGGCATATTTTTCCCATAGAGCATTGCCCTAAAAATGTATTTCTTGACACCTCCCTTCCCCCAGGAGAGTCAGTACCTTTCAAGATATAGTATCTAGGTGAAACTTTACTGCTCGCTGGCTTTACTGCTAATATTGTATCCATTTGTAGTGACCCGGTGGTTCACTGCTAAAGAGTTAATGCTATGCTTTACACTTGTACAGGAAAACATCATTCCTGAGAGTGGACAATTGCCAAAAACGAACTTTACTAAGGATGATCCCCTAAATAAAAGGGCTGAGATGAGACAGTAAGGTACATGCACGTGTATGGCAATAGACTTTAATGCATGTGGAAAGGGTTAATTGCCTCCGGTGCCCACCAGTTCTAAGAGAGACAGGCCATTCCATCTAAGACTGAATCCTGCAACTGGGAATTGCAAAAGGTATATTGAGAGTGATTGCATGCCTACATTTGGAAAGATTGAACAGTATCTAGAGCGAGACTCAGGGAGGATCATTATAACAGTCTACTCCTATGTACAGCCTTTGGGAAAAGTCTACTCTGTGAAATACTTCAGGACTGTGACTACTCAATGTGTTTGTGGTGTGACTCCTATCATCTAGTCCAGGGGTCAGCAAATACAACTCCCAGCATGCAAAAATGTTCTACTGGTCTTCTAATTCCCATAGAACTGAATGGAGCATTCTGGGAATTGTAGTTTCAGAACAGCTGGAGTGCCGGAAGTTACTGATCCCTGATCTAGTCAGTAAAAGGAGACTGTATTTTGCCATAATCAAGCTGTTGTAGTATGTGGTCTCTACACCCGATCATCATCTGCTTCCTGTTCTCCTGCCTCGCACCCCACTGCTCATTCCAAATTCAAGGGCACCCCAGCCATCACCAAGCAGGAGCTCCTCAAAATCCAAGGTTTGCCCCGGGGGAAGACGAGTTGCACCCGTCCGTTCATTGCCATTCCCCATTGAGTGCTGGAGAGAGGGATTAGGCACCATGAGGTCTGTAACCACCCTCATTGCCATGTCTACCACTCCTGCCACCCCCACACCTCTCCCTGCGGGCCGGCGTGAGGCACATTTATCGTTTCTTTAAATTAATATTTTCATATTCATTCCAATGACTGATTGATCGTTTGTATCTTTTATATATATTCTTTTCTTGATCCTCTACAGCTCCGCAGGATGAGATGATACCTGATGAATACCAGAGAGCCACCATAAAAGTGTCTGTCCGTTCAAGCAGAATTACGACTTGGATAGATTCCGATGGAAAGCGAAACCCTCTGCATTTTCATAGAATAATTTCTTTATCCTTGTTGATTTACTACGATGACTTTCCTGATCGCTCCTTTGGCTGGACGGCCATGGAAGAAAACTGTCAAAATCAATGAAACCCAATCTTGAAAACTAAATTCTAGGACAAGGTTAGACGCCGGCGATGACGAAGCTCGGCTCAGCCTGGAAACGCTCGACATCCTCTCACTCTTTATCCTGTGACTCTGATTCAACTGCTGCTTATATCACTTAGCGCTGTCAAGTCTCAAACCCTCACATGAACAAATTTCATATTTCGTTGAAGATTGATACTGAACGAGAGGGAAAGAGACAAGGAACGCACCTTCGGTATTCATGGGGCAGGAGCTCTAATGGTTTCTTCTTACTGAATTTTCATTTTTTCTTTGTAACAGTAATGAGACAATTTATCAAAGCCGTGTGGAAGCGTGCGGGTCTATAAGGGTGAGGAGAACTACATGGGGCTTTTGTACCTTGGGTGGTTTGGGCCTTTGGGCGGCTGAAGGTTACAGACAGGGAAGTCAACTCTTTTTCATGCTCATGTCTAATAACATCGTCCCTGGGAATTCATATTAAAATATTCAGAATTCATTATAAATGACTTACAAGATAGTATCGGACACCTGAATCACTGTAAAATTATCATCCCTCTCCATCGGATCTCTGTTGGGGTTTATTCATACTGTATTGTGTGAAGGATTGGCTAGGATTGGAGGTAGATGAAGCAAAAAACAGCAACTTTGCCGGTTTACATTTATTTTTTTTTAAGAAAAAAAAATCTAATTTTTATTTTAAAATATATTTTTCCAAACTTTTTTTTTTTAACTCCTTTTCCATGTGCTAGTAGGTGACTTGAACCTACGATCCTCAGATTGTCACGAACCAGAAAAAGAATAGTGCAACCCTGAGCTCCACCCACACCACTATCCCTACCTATTTGCACGGTCCATCCTAACCAACGGGGCGCAACTGGACAGCGGTCCCTAGCTTACGTACATGCAGGGCCTTACAGGGAGGGGGAACAGTGTTAGAAAACAACAGACTAAGAGTGAAAACACAGACACGTTAATGTTTACCAAGCCGAGGTCAAGAGCCAGGAGGTCATGTCAGAACAAAGGGAAAATACAGGATCGGAGTCAAATTCTAGCCGAGGTCAGAAGTCAAGAGGTTGCGTCAGTACAAGGGGTATCACAGGATCGGAGTCAAATTCAAGCCGGGGTCAATAAACAGAAGTCGCAAATGCAGTAACACGTTAGTGAGGTATAAAGACCAATCACAGGCAACCTGTGGCAAGCAGGTTGCTTGTTTAAATAGGCCAGGCTGGTGGGTCACGTGACGTGGCCAGCATCACGTGACCCTCGTCAGGATGAGTAACACAGCTGATCGGCGACTCATCAACGTCGGCACTCACATCCCCCCCTGCTCGTTGCCTAGGGGATGGAGGACGCCGGCCGTGCTGGGGAAGCGTGCACTACTATATCCTCCCCACCCTCTGGTTGCCAGGGAGATTAGAACGCCGGCCGCGTCCGATGCCAACTCCTCCTCCCTCTTGATGAGCGGGATGCCAGCGGCGCTGCGAGGAGGGAGTGTGCCACAGGCTCCCCGTTACACCCATATAATTCACTGCAATACCTCTATATTGCAGTGTATTATGTCAATCACTGTAAACCATTCATGGCATGCCTGGAGGCCATTGTTGAGCACACAACCATTGTATTGCTTTCGGGTAGTGTCGAGCGAACTTGCGATTTGCAAGTTCAGCATTCGGGTTATCTAAGAATTTCATATTGGATTCCATTATCACGGACCATGATGATATTTTATGACAGCATGAACCACGGTAGCCTAGAAGAGTCATTCTGTATTGCATTCCTATGCTGGCCATAGACTTCTATTATGATGGAATGCCTCTTATAGGCTTCCATGTGCATGTCGTCATAGAATTCCGTTATGGTCCGTGGTAATGGAATCAATTACGGATAATCTGAACGCTAAACTTGCAAGTCGCAACGCTACTTTCGGGGAGTGGGGTTGATGAGGTGATAGCACATGTCATCTCTCTAACTATTTAGATGTCACAGCATCTAAGGAGTTACACAACCAGCACACACAAGTACTGGCGCAGGCACAGCTCCTGAGCCTGCACCATTGCTGTGTTTGAATAGTACAGTGCTGTGAGTTCGCAATATTATGACACAGGATGGGAAGGGGTTAAGGTCCATTTTTGTATCAGCTTGTCTGTTGAGATCTAAGGAGACAGAAACTTTATCATAAGACTGTGTGGGATGCTCCTCGGAACATCGTCCTCCAGCCCGCACCGCTCCCCTGCTGTTCTTCGTCCAACGCAAGTTTCCATTTGTCTTCGAGCTGTTACAAAATTGTTGATTTGAAGAGGATATAGTTCATGTTTCTTATCAAATAAAAAAAAAATTCTTCCTCCAAAGTGCTGACACGCTACTTTTTCACAGCCGAAAGCAGCTGGAGCACGCAGCTTCTTGTATCTGTCTAGTCTCAAAAACAACAGCAAACGTAAGTAGCAGTTTCAAAGACGTGTCAAGGAAGACGGTATCATCTCCTGCCGAACACAAACCACATCAAATTATTTTAACAAGTTGTCAGGTTCTTCTTTTATAGCATGTCAATGATGTGACAGAACATATCTGAGGCTCCAAACTCTTCTTTATCACGTTCTGTCATGAGTTTCCTCATTGCTGGGTTTCTTCGAGAGATGAGTTACGTGAGTCGCAACGTTTCTTCTCAAGCAGCCGGTGTACAGCGAAGGACGCAATTATCCAAGAAATCAATGTTGTCAGTCACGGACGTGTAATATCAAATGATAGGATGGGAAAAATCTTTGCGGTATTGAGATGACACAATGGTCATTGTTAACTATTGCCACATACTGGGTGACAGGCTGCTCAGCATTGGAATTAAAGGGGATGTCCAGCTGTGATCGGATGAAGTCTATAAGGGTGGAATCATGCATGCAGGTTTTCAGACCAGAGCCTGGAGTAAATTAAAAAGGAATCAGAAGGAAGGAAGGTCTTATATTTTGTGACGCTGGCGGCAGGGGCTGATTTAACACATTGGTGGGCCCAGTGTAGAAATTTCAGTTGGCCCTTCTTCCCTATTGCGCCGGCAGGGTAGACTGCTCCCTTAGTTCCCCCTTCACATTAGGGATGCTCTTTTTAGTGTTCCTTCACATGAGTTATGCCTCTTAGTGCCCCTCACATTAATTATGCCACTTTGGTGAACCCCTCACAGTAGTTATGCCCCCTTAGTGAACCCCTCACAGCAGTTATGCCCCCTTAGTACCCCCTCACATGAGCTATGCCTCTTCAGCGCCCCTTCACATTACTTATGTCCCTATATTGCCCCTTCCAGTAAGAACGGCCCCTTAGTGCCCCCTCACATGAGCTAGTGCCCCTTAACATTACTTATGTCCCTTTATTGCCCCTCCCAGTAAGAATGGCGCCTTAGTGCCCCCTCACAATAGTGCTGCTCTCTTAGTGCACCCTTTATAATAGTGTTTTGCCACCTTAGTGCCCCCTCACAATAGTGCAGTCCTCTTAAGGTCCCCTATACAATAGTGTTTTGCCACCATAGTGCTCCTCACTGAATGAAAAATTTAAAAAGGTACAGCTCTTGGAAGGGGGCCAAAAAAAAAAATGGCCGGGTCATTAAGGGGTTAACACATAGTGCATACTTGTGTCAACCAGGGTGTCCCTATCCTCTAGTAATGAGCTTTGGTCTTGGTTTTGCACCTTATTTCCCTTGGTGACATCAATGCTGTATTAGAATCTCCTTCTCAGTGGCAATGAGGAAGATGACTTTGACTAGGCCGAGGCTTCATTCCATGCAGTATGCACTATACACAGGCAGGAACATAGGCTCCAGCTTTTCTACACTGAACTCACATCCATGCTCACAGTCATTTGCATACATAGACTGGCTTTACTTTACACAGCCTGGTATGCCACTAACTAGTCACATGGGCAATTCTTACTACGTCAAGCTGGAGGGTCTGTTCTTCATGACCTGCTGGATGTGAAGGTTAGAAAGCACAAGTCAGCTGCTCCTGCACAACACTTCCCTTCTGCTGTAGATGTTGCTACTAAATAGGCCATGAGGTAGTAAACCAGTTGACGAGAGCCACTCACCTCTACTTGCTAGCTAACTACCATGCTGTGTGCAGCTAGTCTTCTTTATGCCAGTTGCTGTGTTATCGCTCAGTACTATCTTCATGCTTCTTCCACAAGATCCTCATGGGCAACTCTATGACATCCCAAGAACATGCTACACAGCTTTGGAAGCCTTTTAGACCCCTAAACTTACCCCTGACTAAGAAAGGCTTTGAGTTGTGCTTGGCTATAAGTCCCTTCCTGTTCAATAGATTTTAATGCAATGTGTTTGACATAAAGTACAGTACCGTTTACATCACTTACAGTGTGGCTAGCCTTGGGTATGTCTGAAGGTCCAGCAACACCCTGTCTAAGGGTACATGGCTCATACGGGCATTATCCCTTATTCACATGGCACCACTAACAGTATCCATCTTACAGATGACATCAATATATAAGGTGTTCCACCCATAGTAGTACATACATTAATAAGAAAATTTGCTGGCGAGTATGGATTGAAAGCAATGGGAAGTACAAAGGACTTTAGTTCAAAGCAGTTCATGAAAAAGACCATAGAAACAACACCAAAACTACATTTATGCAAGTCCTAGTTCTGTAATACTGATCTCCACCACAGCCACTGCAGCTAAACCCCATTTGAACCTTGCCACGTGACTACTCAGGCTTTTATCTGCTCTGCAAAACCTGGTATAGAGAGCAGATTCCTGTAAATTTGAAGTTTTTTCTGCACCATGTAAAAGCAAGGTCTCCTCTTTATATATTCATACTCCATCCCATTAGCTCATTTTGCAGGGAGAATAAACCTACAGCTTTTATGCTGTTTAAAACTTCAGTCTTTTGTGCTCTAATGGAGCCAATTATGCGTGTTATTAAACTAATTTATACAGAAGCCGGAGCCGAGGCCACACCGGTGAAGGTAATTTCCCCATTAACAAAGTCTTTTTTTAATATTTTCTCTGCACTCAATCCCCGAGATATTACGATTATTAGAAATTTAATTGGGGATAAAGAATCATTTACAAATAACCTTATTTTACTATTTACATGGTGAACTTAGTTACATTTTGACCAGTTGATAAAGTGCACGTCCACCATTGACCAGAACTTTGTAGTTTGGGTGTTGACATAAGCCACACAGAAAGTTGAGTCATTTTGTAAATGTATTCAATATCTGGATCCGAGCTGCATTCAGAATTGTTCTGGTTGTTGTTGGAGTCAGTCAACAGTTTGTTGACAGTAGAGATGAGGAATCTATTCGCTGATTCGTTGATTCGTATCGAATCTTGGAAATTTTCAGCTGCGAAGCGAATCCGAATATTAGGTGATTCGCTCCGTTAAGATTAGAAAATGTTCCTAAGGCTTTCTACGCATTCGCTACGTACGTGTCCGATAAATTGTACGCTAATGCTACGTATAAGTTACTCTATACGCTGTTGCATACGAATACAAGTAATTAGCGAACTTTTACTGTTAGTTCGTTATTCGTGCGCAAAAGTCCGGGTCACCTGACCTAGTGGGCAGGGCTTGCTCTGATTGGCTCAGGCTCGGTAAGCCAGTGACGCATCACTTCTGCTGCGACTGCTGAGACGAGCAGAAGCACTGTGTGTGAAGTTCTGAGACTCTGAGACCTGTGTTGTTGAAATTGGGGTGTAATTGTTCAGGGAATCCATATTACACATCAGGGATACTGCAGGGCAAGTGCAGGGCTAGTAATTAATCAGGCAGGGAGAGAGACAGGTAGAGGGGTAGGGAGAGACGGGAAAAAAGACAAAGACCAGCTGCAGGGCCACAGTCAAGTGAAAAATGTCTGGAATGCAAAAGTAAAAGGGTTCCAGTTCCAGCCAGACCTCAAGCTCTAAAAAAAGGAGAAGTTGGCACAGGGCAGCAGTGGCAAAGGACCTGTAGCCAGAGCTTCTTCTTGTACAATTCATAGTAGTTGGCCACTGTTCCACCAGGCTAACCCACCAAGGCGCAAAACTGTAGTGGAGGAGAAAGTGGATGAGGTAGTGGAGTGGATGGCACGCTCATCTCAGTCTCAGCCGGATGATCTGCTGTCATCTGCTGATACAGTATCCATACAGTATGTAGCCAGGCGTCAGACTCAGAATGTTCCTCCTGCTCCACCATTCCGTACGCAATTTGTACGCTCATGCGTACGTGTTCAAAGACGTTGTGTACCTTTTAAGACAGAACGTTCGTTATTAGTGCACGAATGTTCGCAAAACGCCACATAATAACGTATGATTTGTATGCAGATTCATCGAATAGATTCGTAGAATATACGAATCTTATGAAAAGTTTGACGACTGTTCGGCGAATAAAATTTTTAATGATTCGCTCATCTCTAGTTGACAGACACGCCCATAAGTCACATGGTTTTGATTTTTCAAAATATTTTCTTCTAAACCTGAAAATATCTATTCATTCGAAACCAGGAAAAACAGTCACCTTTAGAACCGAGAAACCCGCATAGGGACATCAGCAGCTTTTAGTAACATAGTAACATAGTTTATAAGGCCGAAAAAAGCCCTCCGTCCATCCAGTTCGGTCTGTTATCCTACAAGTTGATCCAGAGGAAGGCAAAAAAAACTCTGTGAGGTAGAAGCCAATTTTCCTCACTTTAGGGGAAAAATTCCTTCCCGACTCCAATCAGACATCAGAATAACTCCCTGGATTAACGACCCCTCTCTAGTAACTATAACCTGTAATATTATTACCTCCAGAAATACATCCAGGCCCCTCCTGATCTCTTATAGTGAACTTACCATCACCACCTCCTCAGGGAGAGAGTTCCATAGTCTCACTGCTCTTACCGTAAAGAGTCCATAGTCTCACTGCTCTTACAGTAAAGAGTCCATAGTCTCACTGCTCTTACCGTAAAGAGTCCATAGTCTCACTGCTCTTACAGTAAAGAGTCCATAGTCTCACTGCTCTTACCGTAAAGAGTCCTCTTCTATGTTTGTGTACAAACCTTCTTTCCTCCAGACGCAGAGGATGTCCCCTCGTCACAGTCACAGTCCTGGGGATAAATAGATGATGGGAGAGATCTCTGTACTGACCCCTGATATATTTATACATAGTTATTACATCCCTCCTCAGTCGTCTTTTTTCTAAAGTGAATAACCCTAATTTTGATAATCTTTCTGGGTACTGTAGTCCACCCATTCCAGTTATTACTTTAGTTGCCCTCCTCTGAACCCTCTCCAGCTCTGCTATGTCTGCCTTGTTCACAGGAGCCCAGAACTGTTCACAGTCCTCCATGTTGGATGTTCCAAGGTGGCATTGAGATCCTACTATCAGCGGTCCCTCCTGAAAAGCAGAGAGAGCTGATAGAACAGGAGATCTGGTTTTTGTTTGGGACATACACGTTGGCTAAGGTAAAGTAATTGTGTTGCCTTCAAGCTTCCCCTTTAAACAAATAAACTACCTTCTGGATCTTCCTGGGAAGATATAAATTTGAAAGGGCAATGTTTAGCAAAAGCAATGGAGATATCTTTGAAAGCTATTTTTGGGAAGAGGAAGCATAATACTTCTCTTTATCAAAATGCCTAGAGAAGTCTGGCGATTTATTTTTAATAATGTGTGTCCCTTTTGTCCACGATAATTCTCTTGGGTGTTACCTTGGCCCTGTTCCTAACCTCACTTTTGCCTATCCGTCTTCTTTAGTCCGCCTAGTACTTCTTGTTCTTTTGGAATTTTGGCTTCAGCCTCATGCCTAACCTTTAGTGTCTTGGTTGGCCTTCCTGAACAATGATTTACCTACTATAATTCTGGATTATTCTTAAGCCTTGTGCCTCATTCCTATTTGCAAATGCAGGCCTAGTTCTTGACCTTGCTACTTTCTCCGTGTCACAGTTGTCAAACCAAGGCTATGCTAAGGCTTTCTTTCCGTTTCTGTTCCGTTTTTTTTACGGATCATATACGGTACCATTCATTTCAATGAAAATCCTTAACCGTACATGTACGGCGCTGGAGCGATGTGGGAGCATGACGCCCTGCCACTACTTACAGCAGCGGGCAATAATGCAGATCGCGGTAAAATGAAGGCATTAGATGCCGTGATCACATAAGATCACGGCATCTAATAGTGCTAAAACCCGGAACTGCACGCTTCCGGGTGTTGTGCAGACACCCCGTGTGGTCAATCAGGGTGTCTGCACACGATCTGAAAGCTGTAAACCTCGCTGATGAGGTTTACAGCTTTCAATCTGCAATTCTTATTTTGGCCACCAGATGGCAGGCCATGATAAGAAATGAGCAAAGGGGACTTAAAATTGAGTTTTAAAAATCCCTGATTGCTTAAAATGAAAAATTCAAAAACATTATATATATGGTCATATATGATCCTTAAAATAATCACAAAAAAAGTAAAAAAAATGTTAAAAAATATATAAAAAATAAAAAAGTTTAAATCACCCCCCTTTCCGTATAATTAAAAAATAAATACCTAAATAACAATAAATATAAACATCATGGGTATCACCGCGACCGAAAACGCCCGTACTTTTAAAATATCAAAAAAAAATTTCCAATACAGTAAATTGAGTGACGGAAAAAAGGGTCAAAATGGCCATTTTGCAATTTTTTCACTACTTCTCTTACCGAAAAAAAATGTAATAAAATGTGATCAAAAAGTCACGCACACTCCAAAATGGTATTAATAAAAACTATCGATTGTCCCGCAAAAAATGAGCCCCTAAACAGCTCAGTGGATGTAACGAAAAAAAAGTTATGGGGGTCGGAATATGACGAAGTAAAAAAAAAATATACATTTTTTTTTCAAAGTTTACATTTATTTTTACACTATTTAAACATAGCAAACCTAAACATATGGGGTATCGTTGCAATCGTACTGACCTATAGAACGAAGGGCATGGGTCAGTTTCCCGCAAACAGAACGCCGTGGGAACAAAACCCGTAAAACTGTGGAGGAATTGCGTTTTTTTTCTAATTCCCCCCTATTTGGAATTTCTTTACCTCTTCCCACAACATTTTATGCCATAATTAATGGCGGCATTAGAAAGTACAAAAAGTACCACAAAAAATAAAACCTCATACAGCTATGTGAACAAAAATATAAAAAAGTTAGGGCTCACAGAAAATAGGGAAGAAAAATGAAAACGCAAAACCGAAAAAACCTCCGGTATCCAAAGGGTTAAAGGGTTTTCCAGGACAATAATATCGCTGACCCATCAATATCTAATTGTTGAGGGTCTCACTCTGGTGAACTTAAAGTGGTCGGCCACTTTCTAGTTACTGTTGACCAATGTGTTTGTGAGATGACTGTATGGCACTTACTCATATAGTCTTCGTTGAAATTCTGCACCAGTTTTTTTGTTTACACAGAGGTCCTGTCCATAAGATGGCCGCTGATGGAGGGTCATGTGACCAGGCACATCACCTCCATGTGATGTCTCCTCCATTGAAACACACTGTATATGCAAATTCCCAATAGATCAAGTAGAGAAGGCAGGTGCAGTGTACGTGAATAGAGGAGACATCACATAGAGGTGATTTGTCTTTCTTCTTTCTTTTTAACCCCTTCACGACCAGTGTCGTACTAGTACAGCGATGGTCTGGTCTTTAAAGATGGAGCCCACTTCCATAGTGAATGACAGGAGGCTGCTACATAGAGTTTCCTATGGAGCCCTTGTGTGTAATAGAGCTCCATAGGAAAGCAGTAAAATCATTGGAGTCTATGATATAAGCAATCAGATGATTGCTTGTCATAGTTCCCTATGGGAACAATAAAAAAGTATTAAATAAAAGTTTAAAAAAAACAAAAAAAAAAACCCATAAAAGTTCAAATCACCCCCCTTTCCCCAAAATAAAAATATTAAAAAAAATAAAAAATACACTTTATGGGTATCACAGTGTGCAAAAATGCCCATATTATAAAAATCTAAAAATTTATTTCCCATACAGAAAACAGCAAAACGGAAAAAAACGAAATGTCCAATTCGCCGTCTTTTGTCGCTTTTTTCTAAAAAAAAATTAAATGAAAAGCTATCAAAAAGTCATACACACCCCAGAATGGTATCAATGAAAAGTTCAGATTGCCCTGCAAGAAATGAGCCCCCATACAGCTCCGTACTAGAGAGTGCCATTTTTGCGTATTTGCGTACGCATTTTTAAATTCCTACGCTATTCATACGCATATTTTAATCTATACGCAAAAATGGCGCTCGAACTTGCTCTGCCGAGCATGCTCGCTCATCTCTACTCCGTACACATAAATATCAAAAAGTTATAGGGCTCAAAATATGGTGATAATTTTTTTTTTCCCAACTTTATAATTATTTTATCAAAACACAAGAAAAACTATACATATTAGATATCTCCGAATTTCTACTGACCTGTACAATGAAAGTAACTGGTCAGTTTTAATGAAAATAAAATAAAAAGCCCGTAAAACTGTGGCGGAGTTGCATTTTTTTTTTTTTTGCAATTTACCCGATTTGGAAATTTTTTCCCGCTTCCCACTACATCATATGAAATATTAAATGATGGCGTTGGAAAGTACAACTTGTCCCGCAAAAAAAAAAAGCCCTCATACAGCTATGTGAACAGAAAAATAAAAAAGTTATGGCTGTGTGAAGGCAGAGAGCGCAAAACGAAAATGGAAAAAAAAAATAGTGTCCACTTTGAGATACAGAAGCCCTTGGAAAGAGATGATTGTGATACCAAACTTGTAGGACGGTAACGCATACATTAAAAATACAGTGTCCTCCACTATTGGCAGCCAACTATAAGGAAGGAAATTATATTAAAGCCATTAGTAGAGGTAAAACAATTATCAAAGCCTTGGAAGATATAATTGGAAAGCCCCACATTTCATGAATACATTGACAGCAATCTTTACAAGGGGCTCGTTTTCTTGCATCAATGAACACGTCATTAGCAGCTGATAAAATGGCTTGGAAATCTCCTTGATAATGGCATATTAATGGATGCTAAATGAGTTCATCCCTATTTTCCTTCTCACTTGATGGCGCAAATGCCATTCCGGATGCTGGTCAATAAAGTTTAATATATTTCCCAAACAGGGGATAATTAATTACTATGGAGAGCTACGTAGAATAGAAGCAGGGACGGGGTGTGGTGACTGAGTAACTGCACTGTACTCTTCAATGTTCAGATCGGTAATGGCCAACCTGAGGCTCTCCAGCTGTTGCAAAACTACAACTCCCAGCATGCCCAGACTGCCTACAGCTATCAGCCTACAGCAGGGCATGGTGGGAGTTGTAGTTTTACAACAGCTGGAGGGCCGCAGGTTGGGCTTCCCTGGACTAGATGGTGGGAAGAATTCTGCTTCTACTAAGTCACCTTACTAAGTCCACATGAACTATTCCAAAAATGTTCCCATCACTTGTATTTGTATTATTACTTACTTATATTTCACTGATATCAGTTGCTATGTTTGACAGGAAGAGGGGATGTAAGTTCACACATTTGTCGATAGCTATGGGTAGTGATGAGCAAAGTTTTTTTAAAGAAATTCAATTTGGCTGCTTCGTTGAATTTTACAAAAAATTTGCTTTGTGAGGAATGACTTTGCATTTCTTAGTAAGTAGTGGGTCCAAAGACAGAGAGCGGTGAGTGCGCCGCTCCCCGTCATTGTACCCCTCAGACGCTGCGTTCATTGCAGAGTTGAAAGGGGTTGTCTGAGTTATGAAAAAAAATATATAGTACTTTGGGCAGCAATATATAACTAAGCTAAGCAAGTTTTAGGCAAAACAAATCTATATTTCCTCATTTCCCTGGTTCTCTTCTGGCCTTTGTTTACCTGCAGTAATAACAATCTCTGCCCCTCCCCCCCTCTCTGTAAAGGGAAAAGTGCTGAGTGACATGTCTGTCTGCTGGGATACTTAGCAGTATGTTGTATGTGTAGGACTACAAGTCCCAGCTGTACAATGACACTGCTGATACACACAGGATCTCCCCCCTTCCTGTACTTGGTACTTTGCATCTCCTCCAGATCAGCTCCAGTGTCAGCTTTGTGTCTGTAGGGTGAGGAGGGCAGATCCTGTGTCTCTTTACATCTGCAGCTGCTGTTGTAAAGCCTTCAGTGGGTTCTGGCTGAAGGGGTTAATGTTTTATCTGAAAGAATCCAGGAGATAGCAGATAGCCAGCCAGGCAAAGAAGGGGGGCCAGCACAGTGACGTCTCGTGTACAGACTGTTATCTGATCTCTGAGGCTTGTGCACGAAACATCACACAGCAGGGAGATAAGGTGACATCACAGGTCATGTGACCCTGAGTTAAATCTAAGAAACCAGCAGCTTTAGAAGCAGAAAGGGTATGGGAAAAGCTGTTGTACTTGACTAGTTAGAAACATACAAAGGACAAAAAAATAACTCGGACAACCCTCTTAATATTAAAGTGCATAATAAAAAAAAAATCAAAAAATAAAATACCTCAACCATTTGATTGCGAAGAGCCAGCCGCCACCATCTTGATTGAAGATCCAGCACGAAATCTCGCGCCGCCCCGTGATGACGTCACAGGTTAACAAAGTTGGTAAAATCCATTTTGAATACCTTCAGGGATGTAGTTTCTAAAATGGGGCCATTTATGGGTGGATTCTATTAAGTAAGTCCAACAGTGACTTCATAACTGAACTGCTACTTAAAAAAAGAGGGTTTTTTAAATTTTTCTTCAAAAATTTAAGATTTGCTTCTAAAATTCTAAGCCTTCTAACGTCCCCAAAATAAATAAATAAATAAATAAATAAATAAATAAAAAGACATTTACAAAATGATGCCAACATGAAGTAGACATATGAAAAATGTAAAGTATCACGATCAGTTTTAAAAGCAGAGAAATTGAAATTTGGAAAGTTGCGAATTTGTCCAATTTTTTTGTAAATTTGGGATTTTTTTTAATAAATAAAAATGAAATATATTGACTTAAGGTTACCACTATCATGAAGTATAATGTGCCGCGAGTAAATCATCTGCGAATGGTTTGGATAAATAAAAGCGTTCCAAAGATATTAAAAACATAAAGTGACACATGTCAAATTTCCAAAGAAAGCCTGGTCCTTAAGGTTAAATATGGCAGGGTCCTAAAAGGGTTAAACATGTTCATGTATTTTGGACCAGTCCGGTCCGATATTTACATATGCCTCTGGTCACTATGTAAATGGACAAGTTAGGCAACTAGTATATTACCATTTTAGCCACTGAGGAAGGAACATGGAAGTTTCAAAACACATTTGGCAACATTGTAACAGCTAGAAGATTATCTGAAAATCCATCTATAACACTGTTTAATCAAGTGGCACTAAGCTGTGGAGAGCACATGGAGTGATATCGTTAGACCAGCTGTAGCGGTCTGGTGTGCGGAGAGTCTCAAAGCGCAGCAAACAAGCCAGAGAGCAGTTCTGTGTGGAACAACAAGGCGCAGCATCACCTGAAGACCTGTGAGGAGGGGGAGACTCACTCCCCAGCACAACATTTTTACAACCGACTAACTTTTTGAACATTAATATTGTCCAGAAAGCTGGTGACCTGATGTCACAAGGAGACAGCAGCGCCGTCTCCAGATTCAGTACAGTAGCAAGGACATGGCCAGCGTACTCGTCTCCATGACAACGGGGACAGGGAGAACCCGGCGATCACTCAGCCTCAGCGCTACCAGCGTTCTCCCCATCCCCTAGACAACGAGCAGGTGGGGCCTTTGAGCGCAGGCAGGGATAGCCAGAGCTCAGCTGTTATAAATTCTATGTATTAGGTCACGTGACGCTGGCCACGTCATGTGACCTACCTGGTGGCCACAGGTTGCCTGTGATTGGTCCTTTTACCGTCACCTGCGTTTGGATTGCTATTACAACTATTGTGTTTTGACTTCGGTTTTTGAACTTGACCTCGTCCTCGTCTCATCCCCTTGTACTATGTTACCTCTCGGCTTCTGATCTCGGCTTGTGTTTTTGACTTTGCTCCTGCTTGTTTCCCTGGATTGGACGTGACCTCCTGTTTTCACCTCGGTTTGGCGATTATTCTCATATTGTGTCTTCTGTCTTTTGTCTATCGTTTTCTCCCGTTGTTCCCCTCCCTGTACACCCCAGAACGTACCTAGGCTAGGGACTGCCGTCCAGTTGTGCGCCGTCGCCTAGGACGGGCCGTGCAAGTAGGCAGGGTCAGTGGTGGGGTTAAGCTCAGGGCTGCACTTATCCCTGAATTTGTGACACCTGACTTACACATAACGGGACAAATACCTAGATCCCAAAATGAACAAACAAACTTGAACATTTATATATTTGTATTGGTATATTTGAAATATATTTCATTTTCTACATTAAATACCATTTTATCTACATGCGATCACTGGAGCTGGTCCTGTTCCAAAAATGTGCCCGTGACTTAGAATTGATCATTGCTATTAGATCTCTTCCACATCTCAGCTCTTCACCTTTTGATTACTTTACTTCCTAGAATTTCCATCAGTTTTTCTTTCTGTCATCCAGTCAGTTGTGTTTAAGCTGTATGATCTACAAGATGAGGAAACAATAAACTCCAACTGGTTCAAGACACATTAAAAAAACTTCATCATGATCCCTAACAAACTTCACATCTAAATTCTTAATATTGCTCCCTTTAAAAAATTGCTTAGTGAAAATTAAATAAGGGAAATTAAATAAAAAATACTGTAACTGTTTTTGTTGAAAGAATTCTTTTTGTGTATTTTGTCTTATTCCTGTTTCTTAGAAGCTTCATCTTGCAGCACTTTCTAAAGGAACGGGTGAAATCATCACTTTTGTTTTTCTTAAACTGGTTCCTGAGTAAAGGATAAATGAAGAGGGATGGCGACGGATAGTGGAGGCGTAAAAAAACTGCTTCTAAGGTGGAATACAAAGCCTCTTAAAGAACAACTCCCGCAAAAAATGTTATTCCATGTCCTGCTAGAAATGTACATGATGTAATCTGTAGTGAATGTCATTTTCTTACCAGTGGCTGTCTTTGTGAGTTATATCTCCTTTGATGTTTCTCATCTGTTTCATGTGACCAGCAATCAGACTCACCAGATAACACAGCATCTTATGGGTGGACAGGAAGTCTATTTCTCTATGTATTCCTATGGGAGCCTCACTTTCAGTCTCATAGGAATGAATAGAGCAGTAACTGGCTTCCTGTCCTGGGTCAGTTGGAGGTCAGGGAGTTGGTCACATGACACAGCTACAATAAGAAGAGAGGGGTAACTCACAAATACAGTCTCTGATGGGAAGATTACATTCACTACAGATTACATCATGCACCTTTCTAACAGGTCAGAGAATAAAAAATTTTGCGGGAGTTCTTCTTTAAAGAACTCATTTTTTAAATTGTTTTCATTTTTTATTTTACATACTGTATATTGTTATCTCATTCCCAGTACTCTAGAAGTGTAATTTGTTGCACCCTAAACCAGCTACATCCATACATTTTGAACCTTTTCATTAGACTTGAGAGAGCAGACCTTCGGATCATAGATCCAAAGTCTATTTGTTTACAAAACGCTGTCCGGAAAATGTATTGGCTCAGTTTAGCTGAAACTTTGTCTCGCCTGAACGCGCATTAGACTTCGGTGAATTACTACTGTACTCATATCTGCATATTTAAAAACAATTTAAAATAGGAATCTGAAGTGGGCTTTGGTACCAAGGTACCAGCCAATACCATAGCCCTTTGGATTCCTACTTTAAATTGTTTTTAAACACGCAGATATAAATACACTAGTAATTTAACAAAGTCTGGTGCAACTTTGGAAGACGAAGTTTGGCTCCACAGAGCCAATACATTTTAATGCTGTACGGAAACACCATTAACATCAACATTTTTGAAAAAGTTGACTTCAGATCTATGATCCGAAGGTCAATTCGATGAAGCCTACTTTTCATTGTGGGAAGCTGGTCCAACCAGCAGCCAGAGTCTTGCTCTAATGTGTAAACAGGAGTCCAGTCTCTACTATATAACTAATGGGAATGCTGGAAGTTGTAGTTTTGCAACAGCTGGAGGGCCACAGTTTGGCCATCCATGGCCTACACTATCTTTGTGTGCTGACTCTCCAGTGTAGTCCTATGAGATGTAGCTTCACACCGGTCTCTCTGTCTCCTGTGTGTAATTGATGACAGGAGAGAAGGAGATCACAGAGCATAGAGGGCAGACAGGCTGAAGCTGCATCTCATAGGAAAACATGGAGACTCTGCAGTATGAGGAGAGCAGCTGGGCTATTGATCTATTATAGTTGCCCTCAGAGGACTCAGAGCAGTGCAGTGTGGTCAGACTCTGCCCCCTCTGTCTCTGCAAAGCCAAGCATGATTGGAAATGTAGGATTCATAAGAAAAACCATATCAAGGGAGAAGGAATCAAGATGGCAGACAGCCTAAAAATGACACATCAAATAAAACAGGTATATACAAGGCATACACAAGAGCCTATATCTTATTCTTCATTGATGCACTATAAAGTAAAACTAAAAAAAAAACCCTGGAGCTTCTTTAAATTCACCATGTGGCCTCAAAATGAGTGCGCTGTAGTGTTAGCAATTACCCAGAGTGTCCATCCCTTAGGGAGCCCCATTGACATGACCCCTAATATCATGTAGACCTAATTGTAAATGTTTAGTTTATTAGTATGTTATATTGTTTAGTACTACAGGTGTATATTTACCTTTTTCTATACTGGGTGCTACAATTCTACCTGCGTATAGTTACCACTAGGAGGAGCTAATTACATGAATAATTTGTATAGACAGTATGTGATGAGCTCTGAGCTCCCTCTAGTGGTGGTTGTAGGCAGACAGAATTTTATCATAATACTGTAGATTGATGCAGCCGATTTGATAAAAAAAAATCTGCTTAACCTTTAACAATATGAAATAAACAGAACAGAATTTTAGAAAAAAATCAAGATTGTGTTCAAGAATGATCATTTATGTTTTTTCCTGTTCAGAATATTGACGCTAGAGACAACAAAAGGTTAAAAAGTACCTTCTGAACTCCCAAACTTTTAGCACTTGACCCGAGTAAAACAACAGTTTTAACTGAAAATGTCAAAGTCTTCTTCATCTTCATACTGACTGCACACAAGGTTTGTGAAGTGAACTTTTCTTTGAACCAGACGATGGAGTTATGTAAGATGTATTTCTGTCCTCATATTGTGAGCCCACAAGTCAAATGTTTATGTTACACTTTGCTTTCAGCTTAGAAACTATCCAGAAATGACTCTACAGATCTGTCTGTAGTGGTGGAATAGACCTCAGATGACTACAGATGAGTTTACCATTACCTCAGCTCAAATTTAGTCGTAGACTCCAGTTTTCCATGAAACCAATTCAATAAAATATTGTGATATGCTGGCAAAACCCTTGACAGGCTGCAATACACAACACAACCACTAGATGTGCACATGGACACATATAGATAGACATCATGTGACAGAATATTGTGAAATCAGGTTATTTTCAAAAGCTGGTCAACTCATGACATGAATATCAGGACATGTCCACCCAAGAGGAAATCTACAGGACAAATCTGTATCTGTAAGATGCACAATGAGGTTCAGATCTTAGGTCAACATTTGTTACAAAGTAGGTGTGAATCTGCAGTATCTATTAAAAAAATGACTAAGGATTACTGGTAGGGGCATTACCTAAGCCCCCCTTGCCCCCCAGGTCTTTACACTTTAACCTTCAAACCAGGATCTAAACTCTGCTGCCAGGGAATCACCAGGCTCCTACCTCTTGGAGTAGTCTATGTTCAGCTGACTGCTGACCCAAGGAGTCATGAGACAACAGTCAGAAAAATGAGAGATCAGGCAAACCCATAGTTAGGGACAGGCTGAGGTCAGGAGAGACAGACTGATAAACAGCCTGTGGCCAGGGTGAGCAGCTCAGGATCAGTAAGGAGATCAGGCAGAGGTGAGGTCAGGCAGCAAAAGATCAGATCTGGAGTCAGGCAGAAGTTGTACACAGGAGAACAAAGCAAGACATGTAGAACATCTTTGCAGAAAACAAGAACTAGAACCTATTGTTCAGGCACCCTCTCACAGGGGAAGGGTGTCTTAAATACCATACGAAGGTCTGCTGTTGGCCAAAAGTAATTAGGGTGTACATGCTCTGGGCACTTAAGAGCCAAAGAAGCAGTGCAGAGGAGCGCAGTAGGCTGCTGCCTGTGGAGTGGCCGGGGCAGTCCTGCTTTGGCAGTTGGATTCGCTGGGCAGGAGAAGACGAATTCTGGACCGCCAGGAGTGGAGGGATTGGTGATTCCGCCAAAAAGAGCAGAGTGGTGGTGGGTACATACTGCCACTATAACAACATTATGCATATACAGTACAGCTATACAGGTATCTGGCCACTTCCTGTTCATATTGTTCCTATGAACTTCACTTTGCGATACTCTGTCATGAGATGTCTATTCTATATGTATCTAGAGTCAATTACAAGAATTTTTTGTGATTACATAATCAGAAATACAGAGGTAACAAAGTATAGAGGGGTTTTCTGGCCTATTGAAAAAATGTACGTCAGGCAGGACCGGGGTAAAAACAAATTAAAAAAAAAACAAAAAACTTACTGACCTTTCCAGGCACCTTCCATTCCCGCGTTGGGCCTCCCGGTAGTCCTCATTCGACTGGAAGTGATAGCGACCCATTCTTTGTCCTGAGACTGTTGCAGCTACTGTAATTCATGGTGGTCACGTGCCACTTCTGGCCCAATTGGAACTCCCAGGAGGAATTGGAATGGGTGGGATGAATGGAAAGGTAAGTGACTGTTTTAAAAAATAAATAAATAAATACTATCTTTCCTGACAAAAGTTAAAAAGTTTTTGAATCCAACTGAGCAACCCGTGAAAGGAGATTTATTATGGATAAATGTAAAGTTTTGCGTTTGGGTATTAATAATCTATATGCTTCCTATGTCCTAGAGGGAATCCCTTGTAGAGAAGGATTTAGGTGTACTTGTTGATTGTAGACTAAATAATATGACAATGTCAGTCAGCTGCTTCTAAAGCCATGTCATGAATTAAACGAGGTATGGACTTGTGGGACAGGGACATAATATTACCAGTTTGCAAAGGTTTGGTGCAGCTTAATTGAGAATATTAGCTGAGTACTGGGCATCGGTTCATAAAAAGGATGCACTGGAGCTGGAAAAAGTACACAGAAGGGCAACTAAACTGATAATGGGCATGGAGCTCCTTAGTTGAGGTTTAGCTTGCTGCCCTAGACTTAAATCTAAAGGCAATGTGGGTGCCTATTATGTGACTATTATGTGACTATTATGGACGATGTAAGTTGGCAAAAATAGAAGAGAACAAAGTGGAGATAAAGCAACTTCTGCTCGAGAAACAGTAAATCTGATTGTGATTACGGCACTGCATAAAAGACAATGCGATATATGGAGACGGATGAAACTATAGAGGAAAGAGATTTACCAATGATTGCTTCAACCTGGCGGACGCCTCATGATTTGCTCTTTATTCCCGCAGCCCTATCCCCTTGTAATGAAGCTCTTTACTCGACTTTGAATCAAGATAGGATGAAATATCAGATCAAGCCGCGCTTCATGCTCATCCCTCGGAATACATACATACAGAAGCAGATCTCCGAAAAAAACAGAAACAATTTAAATGTGAATAAGTCTGCATTAAAATTCTCGAATCTCAACTTCTTCAAACTTGTGCAGGAGATGCGACCGTTCGGGCAAACTCCATAGACAATGTGAGAAGTCGGCAGCTCAGAGGTGTTTGAATACAGCTCAGGTTTGATTGCCGTCATCTTGGAGAAGGAATCAATTGAGGAAATTACAAGGCGGCAGAAGACAGAGAAGACGAAAGGAAGGCCAGGCATTGAGTGAAGTCAGCAGAAGTCATGGCCTTAGGACCTCGGAGAAAGGGAATGTGCAAGAAATCTTCTGTCTTTGTGTTCTGTGAATATTTTTACCTTCTCTGTTGATGGTTTCTCAACCCAGACCCTGAATGAATCCTGTCAAAGACAAAGAGAAAATTAGGTTGTGAAGTAGCAGAGGATCTGACCCACTTCCCTGACCTTGGAGGTTTGAAAATCTAAGATGGCTTCATGGCAGGATGAGATGTCCTCACACAACCTTGAGATGAAGTAAAGAGACTGATACACCATAGAAAATGTGGTATTGTTGTACACAAATGTAGCAGAGCTGAATTTGTCCTCAGAGTAGAGATCAGTGGCAAATCAACCATGGAGGCTACTGTTTCCTCTAAGCTGTGAAGTAACATCGCCACAAAGCTCAGAAGCTAACCTTGCTCAGTGAAAGTGTGCTCCGGTGCAAACTCCCTGAGCTATCCCTTCATGGTCAGGCAGAGTGCTCCTAAAACACTCTGCTCAGTCATAGAGAGAACTATGTAGCTATACAGTTACAGCTGCTCTGTACTCTCTACCCTCCCCCATACACTCTGGTAGAGACTGGACAACATTGAAGCCTAGAGAGGTGAGAACCACTGTACTCCAGGTATGTCATAATAACCCTTTTACTACTTCCTACCATGGATGATTTTTTTTTACTGCCCTAGATTACCAAGGATCCTTCAGTTAATCACAATGACTTCTCTAGGAGATCTTTACATTAATCCCTTTATTAACCTAGACCACTAGGGATCCTTATCTTTTTTTTACTGCCCTAGATTACCAAGGATCCTTCAGTTAACCACACTGACTGCTCTAGGACATCAGAGATCCACACGTTAATCCCTTTATTGACCTAGACCACCAGAGATCCTTACATTAACCCCTTCACTGTTCTGAAGTGCTCAGTAAACTAAAACAGTAATGACTAAACTACCAAACAGTAATTAATCTCCTTACTTCCCTAGGTCACAATGAAAACTGATAGTAGCCCCTTTGGCTGCCCATGACCACCAGGGATACTAACATTAACCCATTTACTCCTCTAGACCACCAGGCATTCTGCCATTAATATTTGCACTGTCCTAGAACACCAAGAATATTGCCATTAATGTTTTCACTACATAAGATCACCAGGGATGCTGCCACTAACAACTTTAGAAATACCAGAAATACAGAAATTAACCCCTTTACTACCTTATATCACTTCATTTCACTATATCTGGATGCTGTATAATACTATGTGTATGGAGTATTACCCTGCACAGTATTTCTGGCTAACTTAGCTAATTATTAGAATGCTAAAAGTTAATATTTCATTGATGTGGTAACAAGGAGAACATCACTCACTGCTCCGCTCACTAGTTGAGAAATGCATGGAGGGAATATTGGAGACTGATGAGGGCCAGTGTTGGGTCAGATCCTGGAATTGAACTTACCATTAGCCACCACTACATTAGCTCACTGAAAATAGATTTATATAGCAAGTATTGGGTTTAATAACAGCTGTATAATTTGGAAGCAGTGAGCGCCCTCTAGTGTTGACTACATACAATCAAAATTATAGAATTCGACCCCTTCACGACATCCACCATATATGTATGGCGGATGTCACATTTTTAAAGATGGCAACCGTTCCGAAGTGCAGCAAACATCAGGGTGCCTGCTGTTTTCAAACATTTAACACACATGCCATGGTCAAATGTAAGAAGCGCCTCCTCCCGGCGGAGATTGGGAAAGATGTTCATTTATAGTAATGAGCCCATACTAGTCTACCAGGCTAATTACTTGTATATTACAGTTCAGGCCAGCAGGTGGTAGCACTAAACTGTCAAATAGTGATTTCTGTATAGATTAGTGGAGTAAACTCCATTATTCTAGACAAATTGCAATCTTATGATTGCAAGTTGGGGTCCAATTGGAGACCTAATAAAAAGTTAAAAAAAAAAAGTTAAAACGTTTTGAAAAATATAAAAAATATAAAAATGAAAATCACTCCCCTTTCCTCAAAATAAAAATCAGAATAAATAAACAATTTAAAACAACAATTATAGAATTTGAACCCTTCACGACATCCACCATATATGTATGGCAGATATCACGTCTTTAAAGATGGCAACCACGCCGGAGTGGAGCAAGCGTCAGGGTGCCTGCAGTTTCATACATTTAACCCCTCAGATGCCATGGTCAAATGTAAGGACCCCCCCGGCGGAGATTGGGAAAGGTATTCATTTATAGTAATGAGCCCATACCAGGCTTCCATGATCATTACTTGTATATTACAGTTCAGGCCAGCAGGGGGCAGCACTGTACTGTAAAATAGTGATTTCTGTATAGATTAGTGGAGTAAACTCCCTTATTCTAGACAAATTGCAATCTTATGATTGCAAGTTGGGGTCCAATTGGAGACCTAACAAAAAGTTTTAAAAAAAGTTAAAAAGTTTTGAAAAATATAAAAAAATAAAAAAACCTATAAAAATTAAATTTAATCCCCATTGAAATAAAATATATAAACAATTTTAAAAAATAACATTATGGGCACCGTCGCATGCGAAAATGCTCGTACTATTAAAATATTTTAAAAATGATCCCAAATGGTGAATGGAAAAATGAAAATGGTTCAAATTTTTTTTCATGACTTAGAAATCCCCCCCCCCCCCCCCCCCAAAAAAAAAAAAAAAAAATTAATTTTAAAAAAATTATTAAAAACTACACATCGTCTTGTAAAAAATGATCCCTAAGTAATGTCGAGTTAATCGATGTCAAACAAACTGACTTTGACCCGAATTTCATGGAAAAAAATGATTTGCCGCAAAGCCGAATTAAAAAAAAAACAAAAAAAACATACTCACCTCATCCATTTGCTCATGGAGAGATGGAGAGGCCGTCGCCATCTGGATTGAAGAAATCACATAAAATCTCACGCAGGATGATTACGTCTCGGTGATTATATCACTGTGCCTGGCCAGCGTGATGATGTGATGACGTCATCACATCACTGCGTGAGATTTTGCACGGTTTCTTCAATCAAGATGGCCGTGACGGCCTCTCTGCAAACAAATGGATAAGGTGAGTATGTATTTTTTTTTTAAAACCCTGATCAACCCCTGAAAGGCCTCCATTTTAACATCAGATGCCACGATTAGCGATGAATGCTGCATCTGAGCGGTTCAATGATGGGGGGGCGCCTCGATCGCCATTTCCCGTCATAGCGCCTGCTACTTACAAAGGAATGCGCTTCATGACAAAGTATTTCTTAACCAATCGAATTTCTTTGTGACATTCGGCGAAGCAGCCAAATGAAATTTTTCATAACTTCGCTTATCACTGGCCCTAACACATCTCCGTAGACATAACAATAAAAAGTCATGGGGTCAGAATACGATGATGACAAGAAAAAGTTATTTTTTTCAAAAGTTTTTTTTTTTCCAGTATAAAAACGCAAGAAAAATTATACAAGTGTGGTATCTCCGTAATCGTACTGACCGGGAGAATGAATAGCACAAGTCAATTTTCCTGCATAGTGAACGGCAAAAAAGCAAAACCCATAAAACTGTGACGTAATTGCATTTTTTTTCCAATTCCATTCCATTTGGAATTTTTTCCCCAGCTCCCCACATATTAAATGGTGACATTAGAAAGTACAACTTGTCCCTCATAAAAACAAGCCCTGATACGGCTATGTGAACAGAAAAATAGTTATGACTCTGGGAAGGCAGGGAGCGAAAAATGAAGACTCAAAAACAGAAAATTGCTACATCAGGAAGGGGTTAAAGTCAGAAACACAGTTCACTCCCATAGAAATATAATACGGATGCACAGCAGACATTGTACATTTGGTGGATCTCTCCGTGGGATTGAGGCAGATATTGAATATATAGTTGAGCCATCTGATGGTGCTTGCTAGTAGAGCTGTGGGTAACTCTACTGACATACTGCTTCTGTAGAGAGTCATAATGATGCACCAAAGGGAGCGTTCAATAACAAATTCAGCTCTGCTACAACTATATAACCTAACATGTAGAAAACCAACCGAACTAAAGTCAGGACTTTCTATTGGCATGTGATACCAGCAAAGACAAGACAGTCCATGTGTCTGAAGCCTTAGAAGTTACAAATATAATATGAGGAGTCATTTAAAAGAAGAAACTCTCTTCTATACTGTAAAGGGAGAGTGGAAATAAAGGAGGTGTACAGGGGACATAGCAAAAGAGATTGAGATGAGGGATTTGATGGGACAAACAGAAAATGTAACAGTGTCAATTTCTCCACTTTATATTCCTGCCACTAGGTGGTGATATGGAGCAGTGACAGCAGCCCGTGTGCTCGGGCTTGGTATTACAAGAGAAAAAGTTTAAAACTTCACATTTCAAGTGTCAAGAGATTATTACGTTGAGCGTCCTTGCTCGAGCTCCTGCCTCACATACAATCTGCACCCTGCTCTCCTGATATGCTCTGTGCTGCTGGGAACTCTCCTCTTTCAACTGTGCACGTACTTCTCAGTCTATGACCTTTTACTTGCCTCCATTCTCCTCCTCTCACTAACGTTATCACATGAGTGAACAGCTTACTACCCACACCCTCCTCCTGAAATACTCTGTGCTGCCATGGACCTTGTTCTTTCTTGCTTTTTCACTTGATGAAACTGCCCCTGTCATGAGTGGACCAATTACTGCCCCCACAGTATCAGTTTCCTCCTCTCCTGACATACTCTGTGCTGCTGGAAACCATTCTGCCTCCACAATGTACCCCTCAGTCTATGCAACATCCCAGAAGACACACTTGCTCAGCTCTTCTCAGAACTCCAATAGAAGTGAATGGAGCATGCTAGGAGTTGTAGTTTCACAACATCTAGGTACTGGAGATTCTTAGTGCATCTTAGTAGCTGGTCTATAACTTCTCACTTGCCTCCGTTCCCTCTCAGTACCTGCGAATTGACAGACTGATCCACGCGTTTCAAGCCCTGACGGACCATGGTGTCTCCACCTCACCCTGTACTTCGCTCTTTGCACGGCATCGCTCCTCGGCTGCTCGGCACGTCTCTGCTGATTTGGTATCTGGGGTTTTATTGTGTTTGTTTTGCCGTCGTTTCATCAGTCTAATTAAGATCCACTAATGTTTTTCATCGCCGATCCGGCAGGTGTTTGGGAATAATAGCGCAGATGGAATTGACACCTTTTAATCAAATGCACTCCACATCTCGAGTATTTGCTCAAAGTGGATAATGCAAATCTATACAGGCCTCATAAATTTCTTCCCCGTAAACAACTTCGCTCTTTACTTCATCCTCCTCTCAGATGTTCGTCGCTGCGAGAACAATTTACTAATAAAGTATTGTCTGCGAGAGAAAAATCTGCGCCGGCTCCTCCGTCTCGCTTGATTATGATGGTAAATGTTGTTCAACTCTCAGGCAGTGAATGAAGCATTAATCCTCGGTGGCGGCTGCATACGCATTGTTCTGCCGCTCGCTCCGCCGTCGATCAGGGTGATGCATCAGCTCCAACAAGCACTGCCTGCGAACAGCTGTGGAAGCCGCCATCTGCCATCGGGGGACAATCAATATCCAAATGCGTATGGGAAAAGCTGCGACAAATGTGTTTCTCGTCCAAGGAGACGAAAGAATTAAACTTGTTTTGCAAAACTAATTTTTTGTTACTTTTGTTCTTTTTAAGGGAAACGTTCTGTTTTGCTCAGTAAGGTTGGGTCATTGTATGGAGGATGAGGGGGTTATAGTGCTACAGAGATGTTTCTATAGGGTCTCCATAACCTATACCTCTGTACTGAAGTCTTAAAGGGGGTTTCCAGGAACCTTACCCTATAGCAGGGGTCAGTGACCTCCAACACTACAGCTGTTGTGCAACTACAACTCCCAGCATGCTCCATTCACTTCTATGGGAGTTCTGAGAACAGCCAAGCAAGTGTGCATGCTGGGAGTTGTGGTTTCACCACAGCTGGAGTGCCGAGGGTGCCCTATAGGATATTTGCCACTTTATTTTTTGGATCTATACTTGAGAAATGGATGCTTCATCATTGACATTCATTCCACCCAAGTAGTTGAATGGCCACAAAACTTAAAGGGGGTTCCCAGGACCCCAAAAATTGTCGTCAAGGCCAGGAAACCTTGCTCTCCTATTCAGTCTCCTGCCATTCCTGCCCTGCTGCTCTGGTTCTTCTTGTGGTCCAGGCCAAATGGTCCAGGCCCTGGAGTTGACTGGAGATGCCTACGTGCTGACTACTCCACATCACTGCTTCATCCAACGCAGTGGCCTCAGCAGTCATGCCAGGTAGGTCATCGCTGCAGAGAGACCGGGGCTGCAGCAAAGATACACCTGACTACCTAAGATGAAGCCATTAAATTGGCTGCAGCAGTCACATTAAGTTTTTGGCAAGCAGGGGCTGATTGGCCATAGGGAAATCTCCCGGTGGGACGATGCAAAGGGGGCAACTCAAGCATTCCTGATGGCCACAGGCCAGGTACATAATAATCTGATGCTCAGCGGCCACAGGTGGCCTCCTGAACTCAACTGTGGTACAGTCCTCATGACGGTGTCATACTGTGGTTGGGGCAGTATTTTGTGCTGCCCTGTGGTATTTGGTTCTGCTGGGGTGGTATTCTGTGCTGCACTATGGTGTTGCAAGCCCCGCCTACTAAGGTTGTCCCCGCCTACTTGTTTTGTCCCATCTTCTGTCAATTTGGACCCACCTACAACATGGGGCCACTTTTAGGTTTTTTTTCCAGGGCCACTTTAAGTTTCCAATCCACCCCTGTTGGCAAGTCATCACTACAGAACTAGAACCATAGACCTCTAGAAGCACCAGAGAGACAGTGCTGGAATGACAAAAGATTGAGTAGGTAACTGAGTTTTCTATTTTTATAACCTTTTTGGGGTCCCAAAAGCTTTGCGCCCTGTATTGGCCATTCAGTCTCTTTGGAGCTACATATGTTTCCATGTGACGGGGCCAGTGATGAGCCATCTATTTCTGAAGTATGGATAAAAAAAGTAAAAAAGTTGTAGAGTTTCCAAAGGACAAGGACATATGCATGGTGGGTGGGGGTAACTACAGCACTGGAGGCCACTCTATGATTTTTACTCTACCCTATTGTAAATGCCAGGGGAATAATGAATTTCAACATGCTCGATCCTTATCTTTTCAAGGGAGATAAGTTGCTCTCACTTTGGAGACAAGCATGACTGGGTATGGCAGCATCAGAAGAATGGGAATGAGTGTTTGTCTTAAAGCTTTTGGTCATCCTTAAGGTGGTGATGATGTTTTGGCTAGTATTGGGCCATTCAACCAGCTCTAGGGTCCATGAGACTTTGCTTTTCAGATATATCGTGGGGTTGTCTGAGACTTTTTTCAGGTACAGTGCCAAAGTTTTCCATAGGCTGTATCTGGTATTGCAGCTCAGTCTCAGTTATTTGCACACTAAGGGTGTTTCTGTATAAAGGAGCAAACATAGTATTTAAACCCCTGCCATCCCATATAAAGAAGCACAGTTGTTTTTTTTTACACACATTGTTAGCAGTTTACTTTGTCCCACTAACCCTAACTCAGTTGCATCCATACATCTTGAACCTTTCCATTATGGGAACTTGGTCATGTTACCTCAAGTCTAACCAGCAGCCCAGAGCTTGTTCTAATGTGTAAACAGGAAATCAGTCTCTTCTATTTGGCTGACTTCCTGTGAACTACAGGATGACATCATCACCTCCTCCTCCTCCACCTCTTGCCTGTCTGTACTATCTGAGTGTGTTGACTCTCCAGTGTAGTTCTATGACATGTAGCTTCACACTGTTCTCCCTGTCTCCTGCATGTAAGAGCTAACAGAAGAGAAAGAGATGAGAGGGCAGAGAAGGGAGACAGGATCAAGTTGCATCACATGTGAAAACATGGAGACCCTGCGGTGTAAAGGTAGAGCAGCTGTGTCACTAATGGTCACTGTCATGGTCGCCCTCAGAGCAGTGCAGTGTGGTTAGACTCTGTCCCCTCTGTCTCTGCAAAGCCGAGTATAATGGGAAATGTAGGATTCTTTAGGAAAACCATATTTGAGGGGAGAAAGAATCAAGATGGCAGACAACCCACAAATTACACTGCAAATAAAACAGGTATGCCTTATTCTGTAATGATAATATTAATGATGTCATCTGATATGCAGTTAACTTATTCTATCCTTCAGCTCCAGACCATTAGATGTTAAAATGGATGAAAGTGACCTCACAATTGCAGTGGTCCCAGTCTCTTATGTGTTTTACCTAGAGATAGGTTTCATTTGGCTGCTTCGCCAAACTTCGTCAAGAAATATGATTCATTACGATTAACTTCGTCACGAATCATCTTCCATTGTATGGAGACTCACATTCAAATGCTCAGGGGTTAATCAGGAATTAAAAAGAAAAAAATATACTCACCTCATCCACTTGAGGCCACCTGCTCCTGTCTTGATTGAAGAAAACCCGCCAAAGGACCTGCAGCGAACATGAAGACGTCAACACATGTTCAAACTGGTTGCTGATGACGTCTTCACACTCGCCGCAGGTCCTTTGGCAGGTTTTCTTTAATCAAGGTGGGAGCAGGCGGCCTCTCCGCAATTAAGTAGATGAGGTAAGCATACTTTCTTTTTACTTGTAGTCACCATTTTAGGAAAATTGATTAGTTATCATGAAGAGCGAGGAAATTCGGCTTCATGGCAAATCAATTTTTTCCTGAAATTCGGATGAAAGTCCACTTTGGATACTTTTATTCGCTCAGCACTAGTTTTACCTATAGGACTGTACATGTTTGCCTATGGATGAACCTGTGTCTTTCCTAGGACATCCTCTACTGATGTGACCATCCTTAGTTAAAGAAGAACTCCCGCAAAAATTTTTATTCCATGTCCTGCTAGAAAGGTTCATGATATAATCTGTAGTGAATGTCATTTTCTTACCAGTGTCTGTATTTGTGAGTTATATCTCCCTGATGTTTCTCCTCTGTGTCATGTGACTAGGAATCAGACCCACCAAACAACACAGCATCTTATGTGTGGACAGGAAGTCTATTTCTCTATGCATTCCTATGGGAGCCTCACTTTCAGTCTCAATGGAATGAATAGAGCGGTAAATGGCTTCCTGTCCTGGGTCAGTTGGAGGTCAGGGAGTTGGTCACATGACCCAGCTACAATTAGAAGGGAGGGGATAACTCACAAATACAGTCTCTGATGAGAAGATTACATTCACTACAGATTACATCATGCACCATTCTAACTGGTCAGAGAATACAATTTCCTTCTTTAAGGACTTGAAACATGAAACAAATTCAATACAATATTGCTACATGGTAACTAAATCCTTGTCAAGCTGCAACTGACATTGTAACCTCTGTGTGGCCGATCATAGACACATACAACATAAACAACTCCCAACAGAGTATAGAAAAATCACCCACTGTACTCCTGAACTGATTTAGCTTGGATGTACTTCATAGGGCGCTGTCAAAGTGGAACCCTGCTTTTCATCCCTTCCAACCCATATAGGGCCCATGACTTCACTGCTGGGGCCATCAGGCCTTTCTCGATTCCTCAAAGACTGCTTACTCAGGCAGATTAAGACACCAGTGCATGGCACCAAGGGGACAGGCAACAGTATGGTCAAAGGGAACACCGAGGTCAAGTCATGCACAGGGTCAATACAGTAATCAGGCAGAGGTCAGGCACAGGGTGTCAGAACATACAATTGCATACTTTTGCAGAACTAGAAAACTAGGAATCTTTTGCCCAGCATCTTCCCCTAGGCGAACACACCCCAATGACGTCCTGCTTAGGGGACATGTCACCGCAGCTGCAGTGGCACATGTGACCCCCATCCACTCTGAAAGTTGACAAGCAGGGAACCAAAGCACAGTGAGCCAGAACCCAGTGGTGGCGTGGGCAGTATACTTCCTTCCACAGGTCCTACAGGGAAGTGGGGTCTGCTGAAAATGGTTGTAAAGCTGGACAACCCTTCTAAGAGCCAGGAAGACCACATGTATCCTAAGGGAGTGAGCACCAGGAAGAAGGCAGGGATGGCCTGCATCATGGAGAATCAGGTAGAACAGGGGCAGACTGGGAACTTAAAGTGGCCCTGGTCCAAATTGATGGAAGGCAGGGCCAACAATACCATATTGTGGCACATTATACCTCCCCAACAGAGCCAAAAACCACAGTCCATCACATAATACTGCCAGCAGCACAAAATACCTCCCTAAAAACTTCCATTAGCCAGCCATGAGGAAAGCCCAGGTGGCCCCCTGGGCATCGACCCACCGGGAAATTTCCCTGTAAGGTTTATGGCCAATCCGCCCCTGAGGTAGAATGGGTACTCCGGTGGCAGTGTCTACTAGGAAAGAGGAGATACCAGGAGGCATGGACCACCAGCATCATTTTTTGAGCCAAGAAGAAAAGTAGGAAGGACAAACCTGTATGGGGGCAATCATTTCTCGACTTAGTTGAAGTTCACTTACATGTCTACTGAAGAGATCTTGGATGGTGGCACACACTTGACATTTTCTTCGTTCTTCACCACTACAATGTCTCCTAATTGCCCACTCTTGTCTTATTTTCATCATGTCGCATTGTGTTCTACGGAAAGTCTTCAGGAACTTCAAATAAACGCTTGTGATGGGAACAGGATTTGCAATTGGCAAACAATTCCAATAAGCATCTCGGCAAATGAGAACTTGCTGAAGCCCGGCAAGTAGCTTTGAACTGACGGGTGACAGGCGTTGAATGCCATTTTGTTTTAATAAGTTTGTCGCAGCTGACAAATAATTCCCTTTCATCTTTCCATAATATGTTCCTGCCTTGTTTCTCGTGGCTGGGAACAATCTCTGCGGGAGGTTGCACAAACTTAGCATTCATGTACGTGATGATAAATCTCACTCATGTAAACAAAATCCTTCCGGGCTTTCCACCGCTGCCTGCTCCTCGCTGACAGTTTCTTGCAAAATGAAGGCTTAGAAAAGCCTTGGCAAGTCGTTATTAATAATACAGCTTGACTTCCTTAAGATGAGCCGAATTGTCTGAATGTTCTTTATATTCCTCTTGCTAAATTGGGCTGGTTATAATGTAACACATCTCAGCGCATTGACAGGGCACCCATGTCTTTATCAAGACAACGAGGCTATGATTATTACCAGTGGCATAACTAAAAATGACTGGACCCCACAACAAAATTTTGACCTCCCCCACACTCTTTCAGCCGTCCCATCTCTTTCTTACAGTGTGTTTGTATATAATGCCATTGTATAATACTGTTGAGAGGGCCCTGACAATAAAATCTTTTAGTCCTCCTGAGTGGGCCCCTTCTGAGCTTGGGCCCCAAAGCAGCCACTTCCCCTGCTTCCCCTATAGCTACGCCCCTGATTATTACTCATTTGCAAAACTGGGCTTTGTGAAAATTTGGTGGAGACGTGAAATGATCGTTTGCCGGTGACACTGACACTTTATTAGAGACAATAAGGAGATACCTCCATTACTGAGAGTCTGGCGCTGATCCTGGATTCCAATATCTAAAGGTGTGTATTGTAAAGCGAAGGTCCTGTAGAAACCAATATAGGCCTTTGGTTCACCTCCTTGGTATCCACAGACAAGTTCTTTAAGACATCTTGTCTCCCATGTGTAAGGGTACTTTGGACTATGGATATTTGTGGAGATTTGTCCTATCAACTTTACTGCACTTGGAAGGGTTAACTTGCACTGTGATTTATGC